>PVJX010037355.1:0-17000 GCA_004027295.1 Dolichotis patagonum
CCAGGCAGCCACCACCAGGCCCACACACAGGCGAGTGTTCATGATGCTGAGGTAGTGGAGGGGCCGGGAGATGGCTATGTAGCGGTCATAGGCCATCACGGAGAGGAAGAAGACAGTCCCCCCTCCCAGCAGGTGGAAGAAGAAGATCTGGGCCATGCAGGCCCGGTAGGAGATGGTCTTGGTCTCATGAAGGAAGTCCACCAGCATCTTCGGGCAGGTGACTGTGGAATAGCAGAGATCGATGACAGCCAGGTTTCGGAGCAGAAAATACATAGGCGTGTGGAGCCGGGGTTCGAAAGTCACTGTGACCATTATTAGGAGGTTTCCTACCACTGTGATGACATAGACAAGAAGGAACAGCAGGAACAGGAATTTCTGGAGATCTTGTGTTTGTGAGAAACCCAAGAGGACAAACTCTGCCACCCATGTGTTGTTCTGTGGTCCCATGAGGTCTTCCCCATCTGCCTAGAGATACCATGCAACACAAAACAAAGTGTGACAATTCTGTGGTTTTTCACTGAAGGGTCAGAAGAGAGCTGATCAAGCGTGCATACATTTTCAAAGCTCCCACAGATTCTTCCCCTTTCACTACGCTCTCCATTATTACAGGCATTATGGGAAAGTTTTCCCCCTCTGGACCATGCTGTCCTCGTCCCTAGGCTTCTGCCTGATTCTTCTTCCTGCTTGAAATATTGAACATTATGCCTTGTGAATCACAGGCTCCACAGTCTACTTGAATCAATAAATGAATGAATGAGTGAATCAACACACAAACTTCATCAACATTCGTGCGTAAATCTTGAGAGATTGTTAAGACTAAAAGTTTTAGATGAACAGAAAAACACTTCTTCATCATAGAAGCTTAAGAGGCTGTCTATCATTCATTACTGAAGGAACAGAGATGTGTGTTAGGAGAAACTGTCATCTACAAATTGAGACATCACAGTGAAAAAAGGCTAGCAGAAGACCTTGGGGTGGTGAAGCTGGGAAAGTTAGGGGTTCTCATGCTTGTCTACATAAATGCTTCTCTAATTACTTTCATTACCATGGGCTATCTACGGGGATAACTTAGAGATAGTCAGGAGCAGTACAAAATTTCCTCAAATTCTCATGCTTTATCTTTATAGTTTTAAGTAAATATTTTATAAAACATATATTTTAAGTAAATATTTTATAAAATATTTCATAAAACACACATCTCTAAACAATCTTTGGGAAACTTTTGAAGGTATTGTGGTTTATAAAACTTTGATTGGCAAGACTGAGATGCTATACAATATAGAGAATAAGGGATAAACATATTTCTAAAATTCAGTTTGGTAAGTGAAAATTCTAGAAGACAGTCATGGAAAAAATAAACTAAGTTCTTTGGTGTTAAGTAACATTTTTCCTTTAAGTTATACATTTCTGGAACTATTTTATTTAATTCAGCAATCCTCCTGCCTCAGCCTCTTGCATGCTGGGATTAATGGTGTGCACCACCATGCTTGGCAAGTAGATGAATATAAAATATAATTATCCATAAGATTATCTGAGGGATTATAGTACCCGATATATTGTCACGTTTATCTTCATATAAATCTCATATTTATTTTCCAATATTGGTGTAAACGAAGATGCACGCTGTTTATTCTGCAGCTGTCAGCATGGGACCATTTGAAAAATGTCTCTATAAGCAGTGGAGAGGCCCTGAGAACTCTTCTTTAGGATGATGTGAAGAGACAGGGTTAGCTGGGTTTGTTCGAGGGCCTTGTGCAGTACACTGCAACAGGGAACAGCAGGGCAAACCCTTTCTGAGGCTTGCAGAGCCACCCCAACAGAGGGCAGTGCTGTTGGCACAGGCCATGTCCTTGCCCTGTCGTGCAATCAAGGGAAGACTGGGTAGGCAGCAGTTTCACAGTATGGTTTGGCCTCTCTGAGAAAGTTCCTGGTCCCTGGCCCTGTACTCCCAGCTCCAGCCCTCCCACTTGATCACTCTTGAAATGTCAACAGCATCATTCATTATTTTACCTTATGGTCTTTACTAAGATTATAATTACCATATACTTTCATATCCCTTTAGCAGTCAGACACAGATACTGGAGGTTTTATGGATGAACAAATGTTTTGAACTTGACTTAAGATAACTTTATAAAAGGAGAGAGGGATAAGTAATGCAAAATTGGTAAATTGTTAGTAACTGCTACAAAATTCAGCAACGAATACAGTGAAACTCAGTATACTACCCCCTCTACTTTGTGGATGCATAAATATGATATATAAATATTTCCATGGAATCACATAAGAAGAAAAATGTCAAAGATACCCAAGTGCCAATAATGATATTTGCATAGTTTTACTTTTAATAAACTATGCATTGATCATGGTGGAACTAAAAAATTTGAAAATAAAATAACATGTAAGGAAATCTTATCACTCAGAAACATAGGCAGTTATTTTGTGATTCTTACTACTATATAGGAAATTGATTTATAATATACCAGGTACAAAATCTCACAAGCCAGTGTGGTGGTATGCACCTGTAACCCCAGATACTGAGGAAGATAATAAATGGAAAGTGACTGTCTCAAAGTTGAAAAATAAAATAAAAAGTAATAGCTTTGTTTCTCAGTGTTTGTGGGATCAATCATCAGTACCATAAGAAAAGAAAAGAAAAAAAAAGAAAATAACAAATGAGGCTGGAGTTGCAACCTAGCACACACGAGGCCCTGGGTTTAATTCCCAGTACTGAGGAAAAAGCAGAAAAGGAAAAAAATGTAAATAAAAGCACAAAATATTAACAATGATTATATTTGGTTAATGGGAGTGATTGAATATATATTTTTCTCCTTTACAAAATTAATTTTCAATTTTAATTAAAAAGTAAAAGAAGCCAGTAATCCCAGCACTCGGAAGGCTGAGACAGGAAGATCGCCATGAGTTGAAGGTCAGCCTGGGCTACAAAAGCAAGTTCAAGGCCAGTCTGACCTACATAGTGGGACCCTGTCTCAGAAAAAACAATGCAAAGGAATATTAGGAGAGAAGATGTCTGTAAGAGCCGAACAGCTTCTCAATGTTGCTGGGTTCCAAGTTGAAGGCTGAAGGTGACCCAAGTGTGTGAGGGGCAGCATTCAGGGAAGGAGAAACCCAGAGCACAGAGGAAAGGGGAGAGAGGAGACAGGAAGGAGGAGTTACAAGTGCTGGGAAAGAGGGGAGTCTTGCGAAAAGGAGGAAAGAAGGAGACAGCGACTTTCAGGACCATTACAACCTCCCACTTCCTCTTCCTCTCATACCTGAGGCACCTTTATGGTTCTCAGGGTGTCTTTAATGGTCAAATACTGTCATCAGCCTTGATCTTTCCTATTCCATATCCCCTGCTCCCTGGGCCACTCATTATCATCCCGTAATTATTCTCATTCCTTCCTTACTCCAAGCCCAAGTTCTCCTCTGCCTACCATCCTCACACCCAGCTAGATTTCTTCAACTTTGCATCTGGCATCTGTTGTCACAAGACAGGTCAGTTCTTCCTTGGAAATTATGACTCCTCCTCTCTGACTTACTTCTGAGGGCTTCCACTCAGGTTGCTGCCTCCAGGCAGGGATCCATTTATTCCACACTGGGACTGAGTGAAATTCCTAAAAGATGTCTCCCTACTTCAAAATGTTTTCACATTTTTTCATAGCTGTTTACTGTCTGCAGCAAAGAATTCACATTTCAAGGGGTCCTTAGAGATTTTCTCACAAAGACTCCTTACTTTCTTTGTAGATTCTTCTGGTACTTAGTAGTAGTAATCATTTACTATGTCGTAGAAGTTGTAGTAATAATTACCATGATAGTAAACATTTATTAAGCATTTATTATGTGCTTGGTACTAAATATTTTATGTGCATTTTCCTATTTGACTCTCATAGGTTATTCTCATGTTTCTCAAGCACAGAAAGTATGAATTATTCTCACTGTGAGAATAATTATGAATTAAACCAGGTTAAACAACTGCACACAGAGAATGAGTAGTAAACTGGGATTCTGAATCTGTCCAACGGACCCCTTTACCTTTCTCCTGACCTCTGAGAATCTAGCCACATTGACCTCCTCCTTTGTTCCTCGGGTCTCAGTGCCTTTCATCTGCTCAGTTCTCTGCTTGGATTGCCTGTCAGACCTGTTTATCCATCCCAATTCTAGCCCTTCAAAGATTCAAGAGTAACACACTCTTCCATGACATTGCCATGTGTTGGTATTTTTTCTATAAAGATGGCCCTGTCCATGTGCTACCATTTCAATGCAAGTCCAATACTTGGGTACTCTGCAGTACCTCGATCACAGAAACTTTCTCATAGATGGGTTCCGAAAGAATGTTTGACTGTTTGGTTGTTTTGGGTGTGGATTAATTTCCAGGATAGACCAATCACTGAAAGTTGAGAAAAGAAAGAGTAGCCACTGGATGAAAGGATGAAGTTTAAGAGGCCTTGAAGGAAATCAATTCACATATGACTCAGAGAGAACAGGTGGGGGAATAAATAAGCAGGATCACAAAATAGGAGAATAGGAGTGACTCTAGTCTGTGGTCATTCTGGGAGTGACAACAGGCTTTATTAAACATAACATTAACCGTAAGGAGGATAAGGTGGATGGGTGGGAAATACAGAAGGAATGAAAGTCTACAGTGAGTAGGAGAAGCAGTAGGCAGGACAAGAAGGAAGGTGGAGGAAGGGAGGAGTATTTAGAAGGAAACTTTAGAGGGTAGGAAGTGTGAGCGTAACACCTGGCTTCCTTTTTCCCTAGGAGTGGGAGAAAGATGCACAATGCATGTAATGGGTGGGGGGGAGGATGGTGTGTGTCTATATATTTCTCTCTCTCTTACCTTCTGCCCTATATTCCACCCAACACATAGGCCAGTATAAACAAATCTTAGTTCCAGATCAAACCAGCGATTCCTGAAATGCCATTGCTCCAACATTTGTGCCTAATGACCTCCCCATTCCTTCCACCTAATGCATGCTGTTCTCACATTAGACTTTGACAGGAGCCTTCTCAGTGTTGTACATCAAAAGGACACTGGGACCATCACCTACCTGCAACCCAAAGTGGCCAAGATGAACTAGAACCTCCCATCTTCTAGCCACCCTTAGTTTTCAACTCCATTCTTCTCCTATCTCCTCTCTAGACCAGGAATACATATAGGATTGGCCTTATGGGACAGGACATTCCTCAGGGGAAATACTTAAACTTAACTTGAATGAAAGCTGGGCTCAGGCTGCTGAGGACAAAGGAGCAATGGGAGTTATTAAAAAGTGTGTGAGGTGTTGCATCAGATGCATATGATCATCTGGAGGCTGTCTCGGGGCCAGCACTTCAGAAGGGTAAATCACAGGACCAAGATGAATAGTAAGAACCCTGAAGGGAAAGGGGTCTCCAGGGAGGTTTACCAAAGAACCAAATGCCTTGATATCAGCACCATGGTCAGCGCAACCCTTCGCCTCTCTCCTGTTACCCACTGTAGCTTGATAAGTAGTCTGTGTTCCAGGACGCACACAATCTAGGCCACTCCCTCTACAGAGTAGACTCCTACAGTTTCTCACTTGTGGCTCTCATCCCAGTTCTGATCTTCTGTCATCACAGTTACAGTGACCTTCTCAATATAAAGTGACGAAGGTCATTCTCACACATTATAAAATTCACCATTTAAAAGTATACAGTTTAGCCAGGCATGGTGGTGCATGCCTGTAATCCCAGCACTCAGGAGACTGAGGCAGAGGCAGGAGGATAGTTGCAAGTTCAAAACCAGCCTGGGCTACAAAGTGAGCTCAGGGCCACCCTGAACCGGGTAGTGAGACCCTGTCTCAAAAAGACCAAAAAAAAAAAAAAAGTGTAGTTTAGTGGGTTTAGTATATTCACAAGCTTGTGTAAGCATCATCACTATCTAGGGCATTTTCATCATTTCAGAGTAAACTTTGTATCCTTTAGCAGTCATTATCCATTCTGTTCTCTCTCCCACCCCTGGCAACCAGCAATCTGGTTTTTGTCTCTGTAGATTTGCCTCTTCCACAGATTAGACATTTAATGTAATAGACACATTTAATGTAATGTGACATGTTTTTCTGTGCTTTGTTTATTTTGCTTATGTTTTCAAATTTCTTTTCATGAGTAAATAATATCACACTGAATGGATATACCACTACTGTTTGCCCATTAATCAGTTCTTGACATTTGGGTTGTTTCTATTTTTAGTCATTAGGGGAAAAGCTACTAGGGTGTGTCATGCACAAGGTTTTGTATGGATATGTTTTTATTTATTGTGAGTGTATATCTCAATATGAATTTCTAGGCTTTATGGTAACTCTATGCTAACTTTCCAAAGAATGGGCAGGTCGTCTTCCAAAAATGTTTACACCATTTTACATTCCTGACAGAAGTGCATGGGTGTTACAGTTTCTCCATATCATCAGCATCATACTTCCCACTTTCTCTTTTTATTATAATTATCCTAATGAAAATGAAATGATTTTTTGTGATTTTGCTTTGCACTTCCTTAATGGTCAAGGGTGCTGGGTTTCTTTTTATAAATTTATTGGTCATTTGCATATCTTATTTGTAGAATTGTCTATTTAAATCTTTCATCCATTTTAATTAAGCTGTTTATCTTTTTGTTTTTTGGATTGCAAATATTCTTTGTGTATTCTAGGTACTATATATATATAGATATTATATATATATATCTAGATACTAAGCTAAATATAAAAGATATAGTTAGTTCTTTATATTATTTTTCACATTCTTAATGATATAATTTGATATACAGAATATCTTAAATTTTATGGAATCTGATATAGTTATATTGTTACCTGTGCTTTTGGTGTGAAATTTAAGAATCTGTTGCTACATCACCAGGCATGGTGGTGCACATGTAATCCCAGCACTCAGGAGGCTGAAGCAGGAGAATCACTGTGAGTTTGAGACCAGCTTTGGCTAAATAGTGAGTTCAAGAGCACCCTGAACTACAAGTGAGATCTCATCTCAAAAATCAACAACAATGAAAAAAATGTATTGCTATATCTAAGACCCAGAGATTTAATATGTTTTCTTCTAAGAATTTTATAGTTTTAGATCTTATTTTTAGTTTTATTGATTCATTTTGAGTTAATTTTGGCATACAGAGTAAGGAGGGAGTTTAGATTCATTGTTTTGTTTGTGGTTGTCTGCTTGATCCAGCACAATATATTTAGAGACTATTATCTCCGCTAAATGGCCTTGGTGTCCTTGTCAAATATCAATAAGCCATAGCTGAGCATGGTGGTGCACACCTGTAATCCCAGATACCTGGGAGGCCGAGACAGAAGAACAAGTTCAAGGCTAGCCTGAGCAATTTTGTGAAACCTTGTCTCAAAATAAAATTTTTTTAAAAAGCCTAGGATGTAGTTCAGTTAGAGAGTGCTTGCCTAGAGCTCAGTACCTAGTACCTGTAGGAAAAAAAATTATTCATAGACATTTTTATTTCTGAACACTCTATTCCATTGGACTATATATCTATCCTTTGACCAGTATTATGTTGTTTTGGTTATTGCAGTTTTGGAGTTAGCTTTGGAATTGGGAAATGTGAGTTTTCCTATTTTTATTTTTTTTGTCAATGCTGTTTTGGCTATTGGGAGCTCCTTGTAGGTACACATGAATTTGAAGATTGACTTTCCTTTTCTTCAAAAAAGGCCATCATAATTTTGATAGAGATTCTAGAGAGTCTGTAGATCACTTTGGGGTGTAATGTCATCTTTACAATATTAAACTTTCCATCTTTAAATGTGGAATATCTTCATCTTTCAGGTTTTCATAAATTTGTTTTAGCATATTTTGTAATTTTGAGTGTACGAGTCTTTAAATTCCGTGGTTAAGTGTTTTCCTAGGTGGTTTATTCTTTTTTATGTTATTTTAAATGGGATTGCCTAATGAACTTCCTTTTCTGATTCTTTTTACTTGAGTACAAAAACAGAACTATTTTTAAGTGTGACCTTGGATCCTGAAACTGTTAATTTATTAGAAATAACTGTTTTGGATTCTGTGGAATTGTGTACATTGGAGTTGTATTATCTTCAAATAGAGATGGGTTTACTTCTTCCTTGCTTTAATGTCTTGTATTTCTCTTTCTCATTTCATTGCTCAAGATAAGATTTACAGTGAATAGCAGTAACTAAAGTGATATCCTTGTCTTGATTCTCATAGCAAGGGGGAAGCTTTTAGTATTTTACAATATCAGCCATGGGTTTTCCACAGAAGTCCTTCTTCTATATTTCTAATTTGTAGAATGTTTTTACAATGAAATAATGTTAAATTTTTTCAAATGTTTTGTCAGCTTCTGTTGAGATTATTATATATATATATTCCCTTTTTTATTAATATTATATATTGGTTAGCTTTCCCATTGTTGGAAAAAAATACCTCTCTCTCTCTCTCTCTCTCTCTCTCTGGAAATTGAACCCAACATCTAAGCTCTTTTGTGCTTTTTTGAGACTGGGTCTTGCTAAATTGCCCAGTCTAGGCCTAAACTTTCAATTTTTCTGCCTGAACCTTCCAAAGTGCTGAGATTACCAGCATGGGCCACCATGTCCAACTTTTGAAATTTTTAAGCATATATTTTTACAGTAGATTTCAGTTCTTTCTTTTAAAATTAGGCTTTGTCAGTCACAGGTTGCCCTCTAAGTACTGCTTTCTCTGCTTCCTATAAATGCTAATATGTGTATTTTTGTTTGCATTCATTTCCACATATTTTCTAATATCAATAGTAAATTCTTGTTGAATGCTTTTCTTGTGGAAGAGTATATTGTTCAATTTCCACACATCTGTGAAATCTCCAGTTTACCATTTGTCATTGATTTCTAGTTTTATTCTATTGTGATTAGAGAAAATACTTTGTGTGTTTTTCACCTTTTACTATTTATTGAGAGTTATTTTATGGCCTAATGTAAGCTCTCTCCTGGAAATGGTTCTCTGTGCTCTTGATAAGAATATGCATCTCGCTGCTCTTGTTGAACATTTCCAAATCAAACTGAAAGAAAGACTCTTTTCACAGAGGAGACAAGAAGGTAGCATTTAATGTTTACAGCAGCAGACTGTTGTGGGATCATTCCTCAAAGGCAACAGCACTGAGTTTACAGAGAACTTAATTATATAGCATTTAGAAGTGGGAAATACAAAGCAAGTAACAAAATGTTACATAATTTTCTACATGCATTAAGTCATATATGACAGATAGGCTAGTCTTGAACAGATTTGTTGAAACAAAGGAATTGTTTATCATAATACAGCAATATTTGGGTAACAAGGGAGGGGGCCCTTACAGGGTGAGCATAGTTAAAGGTATCCTTGACTATGCCAAGGTCCCTTAGGTATACACAATTGCTCTGACTCAGGGCTTATCAGAAGTCTGCAGCCGGGCTTTAGACACTGTCCAGATCAGTTGAATTCAGGAGCAGAAACTTGGTTAGAGACACTTAATTTGTATCATGAAATATTTATGTTTGCTATTTTATAAATTTGTTCTTACATTATAATTGTGCCCCAACATTCTCAGGTGTTCTGAATGTGTCTTTTAGGTCTACATTGATTTATACTATTGTTTAAGTCCTTTTTAAAAAATTGATTCTACCCCAGTTCTCTTAGTTACTCTTTTCTTGAAATATCTTTTTCTTTCATTTCACATTAAGCCTATTTTTGTCATTGGGTCTCAAAGGAGTCTTCTGTTTCAGCATATCATTGAATTAAGTTATTTTAATTCTTTCTTCTACCATCTGTCATTCAGTTGATGAGTTCATTTGTATTTAAAGTACTTACCGATAATGAAGGATTAACTTCTGATCTTGTGCTATTTCTTCTGTATGTCTTATATTTTTCCCCTTTTCTCCAGAATTCCCCCAATACTACCTCCTTGGCATATTTGGCTCAATTATATTTTGATTTTTTTTGTGTGTGTACCATTTTGATTTCCTTTTTTTCCCCCCTGGAATAGGGTCTCTCTATGTAGTTCAGGCAGGCCTTGAACCCTCTATGTGGCCCAGGCTGGTTTTGAACTCACTGAGATCCTCCCAAGTGCTGGAATTATAGGTATGTGCCACCTCACACAGCTGACTTCCTCTTAATTTACTTTTATAGGCATATTGAAGTTTTTTTGGTTTTTGTTTTTAGGTTTTTTGAGACACAATCTCACTCTGTAATTCAGGCTGGCCTAAAACTCAGTATGTAGCTCAGGCTAACCTTGAACTCACAGGGACCCTCCTGTCTCAGCTTCCCAAGTGCTGAGATTACAGACCTGCACCACCATAACCAGCTAAATTATTTCTTAATGGTTACCGTGGGGAGTGCAGTTAACACCTTGCTTTATAAAAAATCTAGTTTGAATTTATTTCAAACCTCATGTGATACCAATTCAACCTCAATAACGTACATCAGTACTCTTTCTATCCCATTCCTTTCTTCCACTTTTATGTTGTTATTTTCACAAATTAATTCTTTACACATGTGTGCCTCTGAACATAGATTTATATTTATTTTATGCATTTGTCTTTCAAACAATATGGAAACAAAAAGAAGTCTTTCATACCAAGACATAGTTAATTCTGTCATTTATACTTACTTGGTAGTTACCTATACCAATGATCTTTATTTATTTTTTGAGTATTATGGACTTCCTTTACCAGTTATTGAAGGTCAGTCTACTAACAATGAGCTTCCTGTACTTTTTTATTTCTAGTAATGTCTTTCTTTACTATTCCTTTATTTTTGAAAGAGAATTCATGATTGACAGGAATTTTTCTCAATACTTTATTATCTCATTGCATTTCAGAATTCCAACTCCATGATTCTGGTAAGAAATTGGATTTTCCCAGGCATGGTGGCCCACACCTGTAATCCCAAGCACTTGGGAGGCAGAGGCAGGAGAATCGTGAGTTTGAGTCCAGCCTGGGCTTCAAAGGGAGTTTAAACCGAGCCTGAACTGCATAAAGAGACCCTGTCTCAAAGAAATCATAATCTTAATTTTCTTTTGAAAGATTGAAATTCTGAATTTATCATTTTTGGAATTCATTACTTTTTTTGAAGTATAGAGTCATTTCTTTCATACATTTAGAAAGTTTCTTATCATTATTTCTTCACATAGATTTTTCTGCTCCTTTCTTGCTCCCTTTTTCTTATGAAACTCCTAGAATGTGTGTGTTAGCCTGCTTGATGGTTTTCCATAGACCCTTAGGCTCTGTTCACTTTCCTTCATTCTTTTTTCTTTCTGCTCTTCCTACCAGGTAAGATCATTTGCCCTATTTTTAGGTTCACTGATTCTTTCTTCTGTTTGATTGGATCTCCTGATAAACTTCTCAAGTAAATTTTTTATTTCACTCTTATACTTTTTAGTGTAGAATTGTGTGTGTGTGTGTGTGTGTGTCTGCCTGTCTGTGTGTCTGTGTATGTCACCGTGGATTGTACCCAGGGCCTTTCCACAGGCCTATGTCCCCAGTCCTTTTTTGTTTATTTGTGTATGTATTTATTTATTTACTTTTGGGTACTGGAGATTAAACTCAGGACCATGCATTTCAAGCAGGTGCTTATGCTGCTGAGCTATATCCCTGACCCCAGGCCTGTCTAAAAAAATTTTTGAGACAGAATCCCACTAAATTGCCTAATCTGGACTCAAGCTTTGCATCTTTTTGTTTCAGCCTTCCAGTATGCTAGGATTATAGGCATGTGTCACCAAATTTAGCCTCTTTTTTAAATATTTATTTTTTATTGATGTTTCCTACTATTCATATATAATACCCTTGATTTAATATGCTCTTCATGTATGGTCTCCTGCTAATTTGAGTATGTTTAAGACAATTAACTTAAAGTCTTATCTAGTAAGTTCCATGACTGAGATTCTTCAACAATAATACCTGTCAATTCTTTTCTCTGCAAATGGGTGACATTTTCCTGTTTTTTAAAAAAATTAATCCTCTTGTATGCTTTGTAATATTTTTGTTGAGAAGTGGATATTTTAAATATCATATGTGGTAACTCTGGAAATTATTCCAGAGGTTCCAGCTGTTACTTGATGAAGTGTTGGGGACCACAAATTCACAATGGCTAATTTTGCATACTTCCTGAAGGAATGAATGGAGGTTTGGGATTATTGGTATCATTTTTGAGATTCCCCATTATCTCTTTAGGGATGAGCCATCCTTCCCCATCCACTAAGACTAAAACTAAAACCCTTAAGATTAAAAGACACTCTAGGACAAGAGTCTTCTTAGCATAAGATCACCTCTACCCTCTTGAGTCATCTAGTAATTCGCTGTACAAGTCCTCTCCTCCATCAGTAAATGCTGAGGTTCTGGCTGTTTTGTGGCCTTTTGTTCCTTGAGAACAACCGGTCATCCTGAGTCCCTGTTGTGCTGCCATTTTCTCTCTCTCTCTCTCTCTCTCTCTCTCTCTCTCTCTCTCTCTCTCTCTCTTTCTCTCTCTCTCTCCCTGTTCTGTAATGGAGGCTCACTACAGAGGTCCTCAATAATGAAGGCTATAATCCTCCATTTACTTGGTAACTTTGTCAAACCATTTTTGCAAACACTATTCCTGGTCACATGTGGTCATTCAAGCCCTGGCCCATCATTTCCATATTTAGCCAGTGACCTAATAAAGATTTCTTAATGCTTAAGTCCAGTAGGATAAAGGAGAAAAAAGAATGTTTGTCTTCTTCAGTTCTCCTTCACTTCTAACAAGAAATCCACTTTCACCTATAGATTTGAAACAACTGCCAGCCATTGTTCTGGTCCTACAGTGATCAAAAGAAACAATCAAAGTGCACAATCCTAATTTTTAGAAAAAAATATTTCTATTGTCCATCTGGACACCAGCAAGTCACACTAGTATCCTCATACTGCCTGCATGGGATTGAAGGCTGCGTGATACAGTCATTCATGAAATGCCAGAATTCACTAGAAATTATCTGCTTTTTCATCAAGTATTTCCCAGAGTGCTGCAGTTATTGACTATGCTCTAGTATTCCAAAATAGTTGCTTCAACAATCTTCCATGGTGTCATCTAACTAGTTATAAGTATTTTTTGATTTCTAAAATTCTACTGGTCAGAGAACATATTTGGTATATTATTCAGGATTTGTATTGCTAGACACTATACAGGACACCCACATGGATTAATTTAGCTCATGGTTTCTAGAAATTCAGTACACAAGTACACAGCCAACTGGCCTCAAAGAAAGAACATGGCAGAAATGTGTGGCATAACAAAGTTGCTTAGTTCATGGTGACCAGGAAGGAAAGCATAGAAACAGCTCCAGAGTGGAAGGAGTGAGGGACCAGACATAGACCCCATGGTCACATCTTCCTCACCCACTCAAAATTACTCAGAAGTATGTTCTACCAATGTCTTACTTTTCTTATTGCTGAGACAAAATACCCATCATCCAAAATTAAAGGAGGAAAGATTTATTTAGCTCACAGTTTGTGGAGGTTTCAGTTCATGGTTGGTTGGCTCCAAGGCTGGGTGGAATGACAGAGGGGCATTGCAGAGGAGAAATAGTTCATGATGGCAGGTGGAAGGCGGGAAGGCAGCAAAGTAGTGAAGTATTGAGGAAGCAAGCTGCAAGGGGCCGCAGGAGCCCTCTTTCTGTCTCTTGTATTCTATCCAGGCTGCTTGTCCTTAAGGTGGGTAGCACTCACACACATGGAGAGGCTTCTTATTATCCACTCTCAGAATTTAACCAATCAGTGGACTAATTTAGTAATCACACACCCTCAATCCCAGATTCACATAATTAATCACAGCATCACACACTCCAGATCCAGCGACCTATGATTGAATGATGCTTTGGGGGAGACATCTAGACTCAAGCCATAACAACCAATCCCTTGGGTGACTCCCAAGCCAGTCAGATTTACTGGGGACCCAGCCAAGAGCCCTGATTGTTGTGTTAAAGGTACAGTAAGATGATAAAACAAGAACCAGAGACAAATTTAGCACTACATAATGAGTGACTGGGTAGTTGAAGTCTCCAGATGGAAAAAGAGAGTGATACTCCAAGACAGCCACTATTTATTGGGTGTCTACAGTGACAGGTGGGGCTAAAAAAAGATTCAAAATTGGCAGAAGACTCAGAGGCCTATGACTAGGTGGGCAAGTGTAATTTTGAGATGACTCAAGATCTTATGCTAAAAAGGATTTTGCCCTGGAGTGTTTTTTAGACTTAGTGGTTTTAGTTTTAGTCTTGGTGGGTGGGAGAGGAGGGCCCATCCCTAAAGAGTTAATGGGAATTCTTAAACAGGTTATACTGATTATCCCAAACCTTCCCTGTATCCCTTAGGGAAGTATGCAACATCAGCCATTGTGAATTTGTGGTACCCGACAGAATTGACACAATCAAGTTTAACAATTATATCCCAACCCTTGTCAACCTGACATTTAAACCATTATTAGTGTAGTGACAAAAGGGTTAAAATTCTTAGCACTTCAATATTTTCAAACACTCAGACTCAGCAGGTACTAAGCAGTCATGAGGGTGGCTAGAAACAGCACAAGATAAAAATAAATACAAAAATCCATCCTTTCCTTTCAAATCCCCAACTTTACCAAAAAGGTTAAAGCATATACTTATCTTTATCTTCTGAAGGGACTTCTCTGGGGTCTAAGTGAGACAGATGCCTTGAAGATTTTCAGTGTTAGTGTACAACTTTAAAAACAGTAAAGGTGACCTTAAAGGATCAGAAGAAACCAATTATCCCAGAAGAAACATTCCTGAGGTATCTAGATTGCGAACTAAGGGCCGCTCACATTTTTAGTCCCTTACAAAACCACAGTCTCTCACTCTGAGTTTCTTCTTATGGAAACTCACATGCTATCTCTCTGAGCATGTACTGTGACCTGAATAAACGCTTATCTTTCCTATATTCTTTGCCTGTTGGTAGATTCTCTCACTGTCCTCCATATACTGTTTGTCATGGCACTTAACATCCAAATAAGAACAAGGCCGTTTTCATCTAACATGAGACAACTGACTTGTATACAATGAAAAACACAATATTCTTGTCCCGAAGTCTCAACAGTTCAAGTAGTTTTCAAAATTCCAAGTTCAAATCTCTTCTGAGAATTAAGGAAAATTCTCAGCAATGAAACTAAAAATTAACAAACAAGTTACAGAACTCCAAGGTACAATGACACAGGGTAAACATTTAAATTCTAAAAAGGAAGAATAGGATAGTAAAGAATCAGACCAACAATCTGGGGATATAGCTCAGTGGTGAAGCACCTGCCTGATAAGCAGGAGGTCCTGAGTTCGGTTTCTGGTTAAAAAAAATAAGACTAAAGCTCACTAAGATAAACATTGAGTTCTGTAGGCCCGTGTCTGGCATCCAGGGCACATGGTCATGAGTTGTGCATCCCAGAGGGGCTTGGGTGGTTATTGAACCCAAATATTGTAATCCAAGTATTATAGTCCCTTTTCTAATCTTCCTTACAATTTAGAAAGTTATATTTGTAATACCATTGAGACATTATTGGAATTCCAATGCAACTCATGTAAAGACACCAAGACATATTCAAAGTTAAGAGCAGCCATGGGGTCCTAAACCCAATCCATGTGAGAATATGTGGACAAATGTCTTGACCCAAGGCCTCTCCCAGAATTCATTATTTTATGAAGAAGGGAGTGGTTCAAGGATGAATGACAGTGAGAAAGGTAGGAACTATGTGAGTAACCTGAACTGGCTAGCCAGGTAGGGAGAAAAACATCTTTGTAAAATGTAGCGAGAATGATACCGCAGAAGGATCAGTCTGCATAATTCAATTAAGGTACCATTTGAACTGTATTAGGAGGCTGTTGCTCCAGTTTCTGATATGTAAACTTTTGTGCTCTGGGGAGTCATAACCTCTTACTTTGAGGCTTGTACCCAGCTGACATTCCTGGAGCTGACTCGCTCTGCCACCCCACTGCACTTCAATCTTTTACAGAGAGCACAATGCGAGGAAACAAGAAACTGTCAGTTAGCCTAAAAGGTTACATACTAGTACCTTAGCTTAACCTTATTTGCATCACTTAGAGCCAATTTAAGGGAGAAGGGAATAACATTGCCTGCTCTGTACATATCAGTATATGGAAATAAGACTCGATTTAACTAGTGTTGCAGCAATTGTTCTGTAGTCAAGGTGAGTCGCTCAAATTGTCTCCTACAGGTGATCCCACCCTTATGACCTTGCTGATGACAGCTAATATAACCTCTCTGGTATAGGAATAATTTGTATATCTTTTGTTTCTTTTTATTATCTTATTTCATTGGCTGGGAATTTCAGTGTGAGGTTCAATAGGGATGGTGAGAGGGCAATCTTTGCTTTTATAAAACTCACAGCTTCTTGCAAATGAATTCTTGTTTGGATATTTGAGGAAACCAATGAAGAAAGAGAGCAATGGAGTACTTTCATTATGTCCTCACATTTAATTGATATTTTGGCCAAGTTTAGAATTGTGTATTGAAAATTTTTTCAGAATGCTGAAGGTATTTCTTGGTTTTTCTCTAGTATCCAGTCTGCTCTTGAGAATCAGAGCTCCTTGTTCTTTTACATAGGACAGCACAAGTTTAGGGAGAAGATCTGTCATATGAGGTCAGCCTAGTTACACGTTTACTCTCTGTTGCAAATCATCAGCTGCTTGCCCAGTCTCTTCATGGCTGCCTGCATCTCCCCATTCCTCAGGGTGTAGATCATGGGGTTGAGCATGGGGGTTATGACTGTGTGGCTGATGGACACAGCTTTGTCCAAGGGAAAAAGAGTGAAGGGCCGAGCATAGATGTAAATGCTTGGGACAAAGATCATGGACACCACGATGATGTGGGTGGTGCAGGTGGACGCTGCCTTCCTCCTCGCCTGCCCTGAGTGAGACCTCAGCATCACCAGGATGACAGCGTAAGAGACGAGAAGGAGGAGGAACCAGATGAGCACCAGCAGCCCACTGTTGGAGATCATGAGGAGCTCCAGGAGGGATGTGTCGGTGCAGGCTAGTCTGA
>PVJX010037356.1:0-16992 GCA_004027295.1 Dolichotis patagonum
CCCCTTAGCAAGTGGGAGCCAGTGAACTACACATCTTGTGAAAAGATTGGCTATGTTACTTAGTATGAACTCCTAGTATGTAAATATATGGACAACCATTTGGAAGAAAACAAGAGACAATATGACAGATAGTGAAGCTCTCTGGTTGTCTAGCTTTGAAATTTATGCTTTCTTATGTCCCATTCTGTTCTGTTTTGTTCTGTTTAATTTTACCCCCTTTAAAATAATTTTTTTAAAAAAAGTAAACAATAACATGTTCTCACAAACTAGGATTAAAAGGAAACCTTCTTCATTGTTAGTGGGAGTATAATCTATTGTAACTACTATGGAAATCAGTATGAAGATTCCTCATATCACTGAAAGTAGAAACTCCATTTGACTGAGCTACTCCCCTTTCTGACTATCTTCCCAAAATAAATAAGACATCTTATATCCATTTTTGTAGTCACAAAATTGTTAATTACTAAATCTTGGAAACAGTACATATGTCCATCAAAAAAGGAATGAACAGTGGAAATTTGGCAGATACACAATGCAGTACTACTCTGCTGTAAATGACGGTAAACTTGTAATTTGTAAGAAAAGGGGTAGACTTTGCGACCATGAAATTATTTGAAGTAATTGACACATAAGCTTAAAAATCATGTGATTTCCTTCATGTAGAAAAATCAGTAAATGAAGTGTTAAATAAAAGATAAATGGGAAAAAGAAATAAAGCTATTGCAATACAGCATAAACAGTATATATAAAGTATATATTGTCTTCATTCAGTATAGCTGCTTATGTGTTTCATCTGAGTTTGTCCTACTAGTATGTTGTTAAAGAGCATATATGATAATTAAGTTTATAAAGAGAACATATATAACAATTAACTTCATATAGATCTAGAAGATAAGCAAATCTGATGCTGGAACAGTAAAAAGTGGGGAGCATGGAGAAGAAAAATTAATAGAAATGTGTCATGTATGCATACCAATTTCCCAAAATGGATGTAATCACTATATACATATACTAAAAAGAATTGAATTACATTAAATTAAAAATGAAAAAGAAACAATTTTTCCTTTTGACTTTAAAATCTAAAATTGTACAAGTAACTGATGTTGAAAAATTCAAGGTGAAATTTCCAAACATTGTTATTTTGCTTACCAGAGTACAAAAAAAATTTCTTACATATACTGAGTCTGAACAAAGTTACAGATCAGTTACGTCTACACTATCACAATGGAAATTGGACTGTAATTTTAGTTCAGAATCAGAAGTGGATGATTTTAAGTTGAAGCCAGTTGAGACAGTTTAACACTCATGTGTCCTGGTCTCAAAATTAAAAATAAAAAAGCCAGGCTAAAGTTCTAAGTCAGCATTATGACCTGGGTTTTCATTTCCACTACAGAAAAAAAGTGTACTCTTCTAGTAATTTCTTAATAGAAAGTGGATATAAGAAACACAAAGTGAGTTATATAAAAAAGTCAATATGAATTTGCTGTAAATACTCAAAAATATTTAAAAGAATTATCCCAACTGTGTCATTGGAAAATTCAGAATTTTTAAAAAATATCCTCAAAATTCTGTAAGACCAAAATCAATATACTTATTCAAATACAGAGAATATTTGATGGTATCAGGCAATTAATAATAGATATTTTTTCTTTTGTACTACTTCCTCATATTTCTTTCTGTTTAATTTTATTTAAAGAAAAAAAAAACAGAAAAATGGCAGTAATCATACAAAATTCCAAAGGCAAAAAAATAAAAGAACAAAAACAAACAAAAACAAAACAAGAACAAAACAACAAAATAAAAACACTAAGAAATCGCCACATGATATGTTATATACCCTCATCATTGGAAATACTTATTCAAGTTATAAAATTAAAGAATAGAAAGTAGACATTCAAACATTGAGGCTATTAACAGTAGTGCTCAACAATCTAACAAAAACCATAGTATGGTCATCTATCTTCCACACTTAAACATACATATAGTTATATCTTTAGGGCACTTACTTTTGCTCTCTCTTTTACAGTAGCAATTATGCATTTTGTGGTTTATTACTGCTACAGTTCTTATTACTTTTTTATTTTAAAGGGAATAAAACAGAAGAGGGTAGAACAAAGCAGATCAGAACAGAACAACATAAGCAACACAACACTTTACAACAAGACAACCGGACATTAACAATAGCTGTCAAAATATCTTTCTCTGCTATAGTTGAGCATAGTTTCACATTCAATAATATCAAACATAACACAATAGTATAAAACCATTCAAGAGAATGAAAGAATTACAGGACATTCTGAACCGAATAACAATGATTAATGTCTAATATAATATCTCATTTTTAATAAAAAGATTTGTTTATACTGTCACATATATTAAAATCCCAATAAGACACAACATGATAGAACCGATGGTAACAGCAGAGTATAAGCATGGTAGGACTTTTAGGAAGACAATATTAAATCAGCAATGACTGTCATAAGGTTTTGTTTTCTTCAAAAGAGCTGTTCATACCATCAGAAATAATAAAGTCAAACAAAACAGATTAAAACCATTCCAACTGATGAATGAAAACATTGAAAGTCTTCAAAGCAATGAAATGGGAAATCAGGATTACTATAAAATCTTACATACTTTTACCAACTCTCATACTAGGGCGACTATACGGTATTTACCCATGTGTGTTTGGTTTATTTCACTTATGAGTATGGTCTCAAGTCGTGTCAATTATTTATAAATATCTCAATGTGAAAATTATTCATAGCTGAGTAGTACTCAATTGTGTAAAAATACCACAACGTTATTTTCCATTCCTCAGTTGATGGGCACTTAAGTTGTTTCCGAGATCTGGCTATTACAAATTGTGCTGCTATAAACATGGGTGTACATATATCACTGTGGTATGATGTTTTCAGTTCTTCTGGGAATATGCCTAGAAGCAGAATAGCTGGGTCAAATGGGACTTTAAAACCCAGCGTTTTGAGGAATCTCCAGACAGACCTCCACAGTGACTGCACCAGTCTACACTCCCACCAACAGTGGAGAAGAGTTCCTTTTCTCCCACAGCCTCTCTAGCACTTGTTGTTGGTAGTTTTATGTATCCTGGCCATTATTTCAGGGGTGAGATGGAATCTCAGTGTACTTTTAATTTGCATTTGTCTCATGACTGATTATGATGAACATTTTTTTCACATATTTATTTGCCATTCATAATTCTTCATCTGAGAACTGCGTATTCATTTCAGATGCTCATTTTTAGATTGGGTCTTTGAATTTCGAGGGTCTGATTTTTTTCAGTTCTTTATAAGTTCTAGAAAGAAGTCCTTTGTCTGAGGAACAATCCATGAAGATTTTTTCCAATTATTGGGTTTTCTTTTCACTCTGCTGGAAATCTCTTTTGACATGCAGAAGCTCTTTAATAAGATATGGTCCCAATTATTGATTCTGGGAAGTATATCTCGTGCAGTTTGATTCTTTTTCATGAATTCTCTACCTACCCCTACAGCTTCGAGGTTTTTACCTAATTTGTCCTCCAACAGATTTAGTGTTTCTGTTTTCAGATTTAGATCTTTGATCTATTTAGATTTTAGTTTAGTACATGGTGATAAGCATGCATCCAGTTTTAGTCTTCTGCATATGGATAGCCAATTATTCCAGCACCATTTGTTAAAGAGACTGTCATTCTTCCAGCAAACATGTTTGGCCCCTTTATCAAAGATAAGGTGGTTGAGTGAGTTTGTGGTTGTGATTGTATCTTCCAATCTATTCCACTGATCCTGTTGATTTTATTACCATGTTGATTGTAGTATAATTTCAAGTCAGGGATTGTGATGCCTCCTGCCTTGCCTTTGTTGCTTAGAATTGCCTTTGCTATTCTAGGTCTTTTCTGGTTCCACATGAATTTTAGGGGTGATTTCTCTAGATCTATAGGGTATGTTAGTGGTATTTTCATTGGGATTGCATTGAATCTGTATAGTAATTTTGGGAGAATGGCCATTTTCACAATGTTTGTTCTTCCTATCCATGAACAGGGAATGTCTTTCCATTTTCTGAGTTCCTCTTCAATTTCCTTTTTCAGGGTACTATAATTTTTGCTATATAGCCCTTTTACAACTTTCATGAGATTAATTCCTAAGTATTTCATTTTTTTGGGTGCTAGTGTAAAGGGTGTGGCTTCTCTTCTTTCAGTACTTTTGTTATTAGTGTATAGAACTTCTATCCATTTTTGAGTATTGACTTTTATCCAGCTATATTGCTGAATTTATTTATTTATTATATATATGAGTCTTTCAATAGAGTTTTGGGGGTCTTCTATGTAAAGTATCATGCCATCTGCAAATAATGATAATTTAACTTCCTCTTTTCCTATCTTTACTCCTTTTATTTCTCTTTCCTGTCTTATTGCCCTGGCTAGTATTTCCACTACGTTGAATAGGAGTGGTGATAATGGATATCCTTGTCCTGTACCTGATTTTAAGGTAAAGGTTTTCAGTTATTGACCATTTAATATGATGTTGGCTGTTGGTTTGTCATAGATGGGCTTTACCATATTGAGATAAAGACCTTCGATTCCAATTCTCTGTAAGTTTCTGTCATGGTTTATGTAAGTGGCCCCCAGGCCTCATGTATTTGCCTTGTGCATTTGTGATTGGTTCATTGTCTAGGCTAGGATTCTTGGCGTCAGTGCTACATCCTCCTAGGGGTGGAGCCAAGATGTGATGTAATGGCAGGAAGAAGGATTGTCTCTCTCTCTTGCCGGTTTTGACCTTGCTGTTTGCAGCCACCATTGAACTGTGGCCCTGCCATGCCACCCTGTCTTGGAGCCAACTGAGTATTGACTGGACCCTCCAAAAACTGTAAGAAAGAAACCTTTCCATTCCCGACTTTGGGCATCAGGTATTTTGTCTCAGCGATTAATAAAAAGTAACTAAAACAAAATTTGGTACCGAGAGTGATGTCATTGCTGTGACTATATCTGACCATGTTTTTTGAGAGACTTTGAAAATAGCTTGTGGGCAGAGTTTGGAAAGGTTTGGACATGTCACCTGGGTACACAGAGGTAGAGCAACTTAAGTTGTTCTGTAAAAGAGATTTTTATCAGAGCTCAGGAGACCAGAAGGCTGATAGAAAGCCTGATTGTAAAGACCAGGCATGCAAGGTTTCTGCTGGAAAGGAGGACTGTATTGGTTGTTAGACTCCCTATGATGTGTGTTATGGCTTGGCAGAAAGTTTGTCTGCATTTTGCTCATGCCCAGAGACTTTGCCTCATACTGAGATTAAGGGTAATGGACTGATTAATCTGGCAAAGGAAACTTCAAGACAGTCAAATGTTGAGACATTGGCATGGTTATTGTAGGGGGATTTTAGACATATCCATGTTGCAAATCAACAGCAAAGAGCCCAGCAAGATAATTTAAACACTGTGAGTTTGGCCAAAAAAAATAACCTCCAGTAAAGCTGTGTATTGTAAAGATAGGGTTGAGACTTTGATTGGTAAAAAACAAAACAGAGAGATAAAAAAGATGGCCACCGGGCATCCCAGGAAGCAGCAGATCTCCACTCTTTGAAGTCCCCAAACTGCAAAAGTAAAAAAAAAATTTTCTCAGATGAGAAAGCTTCAGAGCACCATGCTTCAGAATGGCAGCAGCCACATGAGGTTCCAGAATGGCAGAAATATAAAAAAGCTTTTCTTCACAGTTGGGTTCACAGAGCCCAGAAATCTAGGCAATTGACCCCTACAGCCAAGAGAGAAAAATGTCTGGCTACTACTCCAGCTGACAGCAAGCCTTGGCGGCATCCACATGGTGCTTATTTTAGGTGCAAGGAAAATGCACAAATTCTGAGGGTATAAAGGCTTCCACCTCGAATGCAAAGGGCCTGGGAGGCCAAGCAGTGTGCCCCTGAAAGAGCAATATGTAAAGATGTAAGTGTAAAGCTAAAGGTACTGTGGCAACCCCAAAAGTTTGAAAAATCCAAGAACGTGGATCATCCAAGGAAAGCTGCAAAAACCGAGCATAGAAGATTTAGAGAGAAGCTTCAGGAGCTGAAATCCCTGAAAGTGCTGTGGAGGTGAAATCACTCAAGCCTTTTGGAGATTGCAACCAGATTGCTTCAAATGCTGAGCATAAAACTTTAGGACTTAATGTTTGCCCTGCTGGAGGTTAGACTTGCTTTGTTTCCAATGCTTTATATTCCCTCATTTGTAACTTTTGGAGTGGTAATGTTTATTTTGTGCCTTTGCATTTTAAAATTGTTTAACCTTGTTTCACTTGTACAGGGGGTTATAGTTAAGAGTTTGCCATAGATATTGGAGGAGACTTGGGAATTTGACTTCTCAGCAACGCTGAAAATATAGGACTTTGACAACTATCAGAGATGGACTAAATGTCTTTTGTCTAAAGGTTGTACGTGAGTCTTTGGGCGCCAATGGTGGAATGCCAAGGTTTATGTCGGTGGCCACCAGGCCTCATGTATATGCATTGTGCATTTGTGATTGATTGATTGTCTAGTGCTTGGATTGGTGGTGTCAATGCTACACCGTCCTAGAGGTGGAGCCAGGATGTGCTGTAATGGCATGAAGAATGGTTGTCTCTCTCTCTCTTACTGGTTTCTGGCTTGCTTTTTGCAGCTGCCATAAAAAGCAGCCCCGCCATGCCACCCTGCCTTGGAGCCAACTGAGTATAGACTAAAACCTTCAAAAACTATAAGAAATAATCCTTTCCTTTCTCAACATTGGGCATCAGGTATTTTGTCTCAGCGTCTAGTAAAAAGTAACTAAGACAGGTTCTTATCATGAATGAGTGTTGGACTTTATCAAAAATTTTTCTGCATCTATAGAGATGATTATCTGGTTTTTCCTTTTGACTCTATTCATATGGTGGATTACATTTATTTATTTGTATATGTTGAACCATCCCTGCATTTCTGCGATGAATCCCACTTGGTCATGGTGTATAATCTTCTTGATGATTTGTTGCATACTGTTTGCCCACATTTATTGAGTATTTTTCATCTGTGTTCATTATGGAGATTAGCCTATAGTTCTCTTTTTTAGTTGAGTCTTTCTCTAGTTTGGTACTAGAGTAATATTTGCTTCCAGGAATGACTTAGGAAGAAATGCTTCTCTTTCAATTTCATTGAAGAGTTTGAGGAGTGTCGAATTAAGTCTTTGTATTTCTTGTAGAATTCTGCAGTGAATCCATCTGGGCCTGGGCTCTTCTTTGTTGGCAAGGACTGAATTGCATTTTCAATTTCAGTAATATAAATTGGGTTATTCAGTAGTTTTACATCTTCCTGATCCAGCTTTGGTAGTTCATTATATCTAGGAGTCTGTCTATTTCTTCAGTGTTATCGAACCTATGAGAGTAGAGGTTTTCAAAATAGGTGTTGATGATCTTCTGTATTTCTGCCAAGTCTGTAGAAATTTCAACTTTTTCATTGCTTATTGCATGAATTTGAGTTTTTTTCTTTCCTTTTGTTAATAAGGTTGGCCAGGGGCTTATCAATTTTATTTATTCTTTCAGAGAACCAACTCTTTGATTCATTGATCCTTTGTACTATTTTCTTAGTCTCTATTGAATTAATTTCTGTGCTGATGTTTATAATTTCCTCCCTTCTTTTGGCTTCACTTGCTCTTCTTTTTCTAGAGGTTTTAGTTGCAGCATCAGGTTGTTTATTTGTGTTTGTTCTGTCTTCCTGATGTGGGAACTCCATGCAATAAATTTTCATCTTAGGACTGGTTCACTGTATCGCACAAAATCCGGTAAGTTGTTTTTGTATTTTTATTAACTTGTAGATATTGTTTAATTTCTTCTTTAATTTCCTCCATGACCCACTGATTGCTCAGGAGTGTATTATTCAGTTTCCATGTGTTTGTAGGTTTTTTGCAATTTCTTTTATCTTTAATTTCTAATTTCATGGTACTATGATCCAATAACATGCATAGCATAATTTCAATTCTTTTGCATTTACCTAAATATGTTCTGTGGGCTAGTATATGGTCTATTTTAGAGAATGTCCCATGTATTGCTGAGAAGAAGGTATATTCTGATGTTGTTGGATGGAACACTCTGTATACATCTATCAAGTCCATTTGAATCACATTGTGATTCACTTCTGTTATGTCTTTGCTGATTTTCTGTCTAGTTGATCTGTCCCTTTGGGTCAACGGTGTGTTAATGTCTCCTGTTATAATTGTTTTATTGCTTATTTGATTTTTCATTTCTGTTAGTATTTGCTTTATATAGCTGGGTGCTCTGGAATTTGGTGCATATATATTTAAGATTGTTATCTCTTCCTCTTGATGTTTTCCCCTACCTAGTATGTAGTGAAAATCTTTATCTCTTTGGATAATTCTTGGTTTGAAATTCACATTGTCTGCAAACAGGATGGCTGCTCGTGCTTTTTTTTTTGGTTTCCTGTTGCATGAAGTATTGTTTTCCATCCTTTGACTTTCCGTCTATGAGTGTACTTTTGGGTTAGATAGGTTTCTTGTAGACAGCGTATGGTTGGATGTTGTTTCTTGATCCATTCTGCCAGTCTGTTTCTTTTGATTGGTGAGTTAGGACATTTACATTAATGGTTATAATTGTTATATATTTGTTTATTGTTGATATGTTATATTTCTGCTGTTGTGTCTTTAGCTTTCCATTCTGTTTAATTATCTGCCTTGCTTGGTGGTTTTTTCCCATGTGTATCTAGAATGTCTTTCAGTATTCTTTGTTGGTTTGGTTTGGTGTTCATGAAGTTCTTCAGCTGTTTTTTGTCATGGCAGTATCTTATTTCTCCATCCATTTTGAAGAACAGTTTTGCTGGGTATGTTAGTCTGGGTTGGAAGTGGTTTTCCTTTAGGATCTGAAATACTTCACTCCATGTTCTTCTTGACTTCATTGTTTGTGTTGAGAAGTCTGCTGTGATTCTGATAGTTTTTCCTTTATAGGAATCTCTCATTTGTAACAGCTTTTAGTATTCTGTTCTTATGGTGGATTTCTGGGATGGTGATTATTATGTGTCTGAGTGTAGTTTTATTTTTGCTTATGGCTTTTTGGAGTTCTGTATGCTTCACTAATACAAATGTCAGTTTCCATTTGCATATTTTGGAAGTTTTCAGCTATTACTTCTGTAAATATCCTGCTGATATCATTTGGGCTGTCCCCTTCTTTTTCCATTATCCCCATTTATCTAATGTTATTTTTCTTTGCATCATCTTGCAGGTGTTGAATTGTTATTTCCTGATTCTTTATTATTTTTAAAAAATCTTGTCTTTCCTGTTCACTGGCTGCACTCTTATCTTCAAGGTCTGAAATTCTATCTTCACTTTCATTGAGGTGATTTTGGCAGCTTTCTATAGCATTTTTAATTTCCTGTGTATCTCTTTGAATCTGCTTTATGTATTCTGTTTGTTTCTTATATTGTTCATTCAGAGATCCTATCTGTTTGCTTTGTTCCTTTAATTTTTTAGCTGTGTCTTCACTAGATGCATTCACTATTTCTTTCACTACTTTTATCAATTCTTCTTTTACCTGGGCAAGTATTTCTGATTTCAATTTTCCATAGCTTCCCCTGGTTGCATCTTTATTTCATTTGATATGATTTCAGACATTACAGTTGTATGGCTTCTTTTTTCTTCTATGTACATGGCTCCTAGGGTTTCTTGGGATGGGCTGGAGCTTTGAACCTGCCTTTTGGTCTTTCCTTTTGTCATTTTTCTATATTTCCTTGCTTTGAGGAGTGTTGCAAAACTTCCTCTGTATGTGTGGCAAATTACCTCTTGAACCCTCAGTTTCCAACACCATTTGTTAAAGAGTGTACCCTTCCTCCAGTGAACATGGTTAGTCCCTTTGTCACTTATCAGTTGACTTAATTTTTTGTACCTATATTTGCATCTTCTAATCTGTTCCACTGATCCTCAGATCTACTTCTTTGCCAGTACCATATTGATTTTATCACTGTGGCTTTGTAGTACAGTTCCAAGTCAGGAATTGAGATGCCTCTGGCCTTGCCTTTATTGCCCAGAATTGCCTTTACTTTTTAGTTTTATTCTGATTCTAAATGAATTTTAGGAATGTTTTCTCTACATCTGTGAGGTATGTCAATGGTATTTTGACTGTGATTTCATTAAATCTGGGGAGTTTGGGGAGTATGCCAATTTTCACATTGTTGGTTCTTCCTAGCCAAGAGCATGAAACATCTTTCCGTTTTCTAATATCCTCTTCAATCTCCTTTTTTATGTTTTATAATTTTCAGTGTATAAGTCTTTTACATTCTTATTTGGGTTGATTCCTAAGCATTTCATTTTTTAAGATGTGATTATCAATGGTGATATTTCCATAATTTCTTTCTCTGTGAGTTGCTTGTTTGTGTACAAGAATGCTATTGAATTTTGAGCATTGTTTTTGTAGCCAGCTGCACTGCTGAATTTCAATATTACCTCTAATAGTCTTTAAATGGAGATTTTTAGGTATTCTATATAGACTATCATGTCACCTGCAAATAGTGACAATTTAACTTCTTTTTCTATCTTTATTACTTTTATTTCTCTCTCTTGTCTGATTGACCTGGCTAGTGTTTTCAGAACAATACTGAATAGGAGTGATGATAGTGGACATCCTTGTCTTGTTCCTGATTTAAAGTGAAAGCTTTCAGTTTTTGTCCATTTAGTATAATATTGGCTGTTGGTTTGTCATAGATGGCCTTTATAATGTTGAGGTAGTCTCCATGTATTCTGAGTTTATGAAGGGTTTTTTTATCATGAACATGTGTTGGAACTTATTAAAAGCATTTTCTGCATCTATTGAGATGACACTTTCATTTTTGTTTTTGGCTCTGTTGATGTGGTGTATCACATTTATTGATTTGATTATGATAAAACACACCTGCATTCTAGGAATGAACTGCACTTGGACATGATGTGTAATCTTCTTGATGTTTTGTTGCATTTTATTTGTTAGTTTTTTTTTATTGAGAATCTCTGCATCTATGTTGATTAGTGAGATTAGCCTATAGTTCTTCTTTTTTGTTGGGTCTTTCTGTTTTTGATTTCAGAGTACTACTTGCCTTCAGGAATGAATTAGGGAGGATTGATTTCTTTTCAGTTTCTTTGAAGATTTTAAGGAGCATTGGCATCAAGTCTTCTCTAAATTTCTTATAGAATTCAGCTGTGAATCCATCAGGACCTGGGATTTTCTTTGTTGGTAACTTTTTATTAAAATTTCAATTTCAGTAGGTCATATTGTATTATTGAAAATTGCTATGTCTTCTTGGTTTAACTTTGGTATTATGTATGTTTTTAAAAATCTTTCCATTTACTTTGTTTTACTCTTTATGTGAATAGAGATTCTTAAATAGGTGTTCATGATCTTTTGAATTTCCATGGGATCTGTAGTAATTTCTGCTTTTTTGGTCCTTATTGCATGAATTTGGTTTTTTTCTTTCTTTTTCTAACAGGTTAGATAGAGGTTTGTCAATATGTTTCATTCTCTCAAAAAATGAACTTTTTCATTCATTAATTCTTTGTATTTTTTTAGTTTCAATTGCATTGATTTCTGCACTAATATTTACAATTTCCTCTCTTCTTTTAGCTTTAGATTTAACTTGCTGTTCTTTTTCTAGAATCTTGAGATGAAGCATTATATTTTTATTTTTGTTTGTTCTGTTTTCTTGATATGACAGATTATTGCTATGTATTTGCCTTACCACTTTCATCACATCCCACAGATTACAATAGGTTGTGTCTCAATTTTCATTGAATTGTAAGTATTCCTTTATTTCTTCTTTAATTTCCTCTATAGCCCACTGTTTGTTCAAAAGATTGCTATATAATTTCCATGTTTTTATGCCAGTCTTGCAATTTCTTTTGCCATTTATTTCCAGTTTCGGTGCCCTATGGTCAGATAGTATGCATAGGATAATTTCAATGACTTTGCGTTTACTTAATAATGTTTTTTTTCATTTCATTTCAAAGACAATAAGACAAAAGAGGTCAGTACAGAGCAGATTGGAACCGGACAACATAGGCAAAACAATACTTAATATTAAGACAACCAGACATTAACAATAACTATCACAATATTTCTTTCTCTGCTATAGTTGAGCATAGTTTCAAATACAATTATATCAAACATAACAAAAGAGTATAAAATGATTCAAAGAGTGAAAGAATTAGAGGGCATTCTGAACCGAATAACAGAGAATGATCAATGGGTACTATAATATCTCATTTTCAATAAAAGTATTTTGTTTATATTTTAACACATATTCAAATCGCAATAAGACACAATGTGATAGATAGAACCAATAGAAACAGAAGAATAGAAGCTTGGTATGAATTCTAAGAAGGGTGGTATTAAATCAGCAATAGCTGTCATAACGTTTTGTTCTCTTCAAAACAGCTGTTCAAGGCTAGGGATACAGCTCAGGGGCAAAACAGCTGTTCATAGCATCACGTATAATAAAGTCAAACAAAGCAGAATAAAACCATTCCAACTGATGAGTGAAAACATTGAACGGCTTCAAATCTATGAGATGGGGACTCATGATAACCATAAAATCTTATATACTCATCAATTCTCATACTAGGGAGACTACACGGTATTTACAAATGTAAGTTTGGTTTATTTCATTTAGCAGTATGGTCTCAACTCGTGTCCATTTATTTCTAAATATCTCGATGTGATCATTCTTTATAGCTGAGTAGTACACCATTGTATAGAAATACCACAATTTTTTTATCTGTTCCTCAGTTGATGGGCACTTAGGTTGTTTCCAAGATCTGGCTATTACAAATTGTGCTGCTTTCAACATGGGTGCACATATATCACTGTAGTATGATATTTTCAGTTCTTCTGGGAATATGCCTAGAAGAGGAATAGCTGGGTCAAATGGGACATCCAGATCCAGCTTTTTGAGGAGTCTCCAGACTGACCTCCACAGTGGTTGCACCAGTCCACATTCCCACCAACAGTGCAGAAGAGTTCCTTTTCCCCACAGCCTCTCCACACTTGTTGTTGGTAGTGTTTTCTATCTTGGACAATCTTTCTGGAGTGAGATGGAATCTCAGTGTGGTTTTAATTTACATTTCTCTCATGACTAATGATGATGAACATTTTTTCATGTATTGATTTGCCATTCATATTTCTTCATCTGAGAAGTGTGTATTCATTTCAGATGCCCACTTTTGGATTGGGTCTTTGAATTTCGAGGGTCTGATCTCTTTTAATTCTTTATAATTTCTAGAGAGAAGTCTTTTGTGTGAGGGACTGTCCATTAAGATTTTTTCCCAATTTGTGGGTTTTCTTTTCACTCTGCTGGAAATCTCTTTTGACATGCAGAAACTCTTTAATAAGATATGGTCCCAGTTATTGATTCTGGGAAGTATTTCCCGTGCAATTTGATTCTTGTTCATGAATTCTCTTCCTACCTCTATATCTTTGAGATTTTTACCCACTTTGTCTTCCAGCAGATTTAGTGTTTTTGTTTTAAGATTTATATCTTTGATCCATTTAGATTTTAATTTAGTACATGGTGATAAGCATGGGTCTAATTTTAATCTTCTGCATATGGATATCCAGTTTTTCCAGCACCATTTGTTAAGGAGACAGTCATTCTTCCAGCAAGCATGTTTGGCCCCTTTATCAAAGATAAGGTGGTTGAGTGAGTTTGTGGTTGTGATTGTATCTTCCAATCTATTTCACTGATTTTCAGGTCTGTTTTTATTCCAGTACAATGTTGGTTTTATTACTGTAGCTTTGTAGTATAATTTCAAGTCAGGGATTGTGATGCCTCTGCCTTGCCTTTGTTGCTTAGAATTGCCTTTCCTATCCCAGGTCTCTTCTGGTTCCAGATGAATTTTAAGCGTGATTTCTCTAGATCTATGAGGTATGTTAGAGTTATTTTGATTGGGATTGTATTGAATCTGTATAGTAATTTTGGGAGAATGGCCATTTTCACAATGTTTGTTCTTCCTATCCATGAACAAGGGATGTCTTTCCATTTTCTGAGGTCCTCTTCGATTTCCTTTTTCAGGGTATTATAATTTTCGCTGTATAGATCTTTTACTTCTTTCATGAGATTAATTCCTCAGTATTTCAATTTTTTGGATGCTAGTGTAAAGGGTGTGGCTTCTCTTATCTCAGTACTTTTGTTATTAGTGTATAGAACTTCTATCCATTTTTGAGTATTGACTTTGTATCCAGCTACCTTGCTGAATTGGTTTATTATATCTAGGAGTCTTTCAATAGAATTTTCTGGGTTTTCTATGTAAAAAATCATGCCATCTGCAAATAATGATAATTTAACTTTCTCTTTTCCTATCTTTACACCTTTTATTTCTCTTTCCTTTCTTATTGCTCTGGCTAGTATTTCCAGTACTATGTTGAATAGGAGTGGTGACATGGGATATACTTGTTCCCTGATTTTAAAGTAAAGGCTTTCAGTTTTTGACCATTTAATATTATGCTGTCTGTTTACCTAACAATGTTTTATGGGATAGTACATGTTCTATTTTGGAGAATATTCAATGGGCAGCTGAGAGGAACCTTTATTCTGATGTGATTGGATTGATCACTCTGTAAATATCTCCTAAGTCTAATTGCTCACAGGTATTATTCAGTTCTATAATTTTTTTGCTGAGTGTTTGTCTAGTTCATCTGTTTGTGACAGTCAGCTGTTACGGTCCCCTGTAATAATTGTTTTCTTGTCTATTTTCTTCTTCATGTCCTTTATTATCTGTCTAATATAGTTGGGTGCTCCTGTGTTTGGTGCATGTATATTTATAATTGTTAATTCTTCCTCTTGAATTTTTCCACTTATGAGTATGTAGTAACCTTGTTTGTCTCTTTTAATCATTTTAGGTTTGAAGTTCACATTGTCTGCATATGCAATAGTTACCCCTGGCTTTTTCTGGATCCCAGTTGCATGGGCTGCAGTTTTCCATCCTATGACTTTTAAACTATGAGTTTCTTTTTTAGTTAGATTTGTTTCATACAACATATGGGATACTGTTTCTTGATCAATCCTGTCAAACTGTTTCTTTTTATCTGTGAATTGAGTGCATTTACATTTATGGATATCACTGATATGTACTGGCTTGACTTTGCCTTGTTGTGTTACTGTTGCTAATGTCCTGTTTTTCTCCTTTTTTACTTTCTTGGCTGATTTGGTGAATTCTTTCTGTTGTTCTTCTGGAGATTTTGGTCATATTTATCTCTACCTAGGATGTCCTTCACCACTCTAAGGTTGGTTTCGTGGATATGAATTTCTTTATTTGTTCTTCATCATGGAGGTATCTTGTTTCTGCATTAAATTTGCAAGACAGTTTTGCTGGGTATGTCAGTCTGAGTGGAAAGTTATTTTCTTTTAGGGCTTGAAATACTTCACTGCAACCTCATCTTAACATGAGTGTTTGTGATGAGAAGTCTGCTGAGATTGTAATAAGCTTTTCTTGGTAGATGAGTTGTGTCTTTTCTCTAATGCCTTTTATTATTCTGTTTTTATGCTGTATGTCTGTGATCTTAATTATTATCTGTCTGGGTGTAAGTTTATGTTGGTTATGACTGTGTGGCATTGTATGTGCCTCACTTATTTGTATATCAGGTTTTCCTGCCATGTTTGGGAAACTTTCTGCCATTATTTCTGTGAACAGCTTAGCTATATCCTTTGCATTTCTCCTGCTGTCTCAGTAATTCCTATTACTCTCAAATTGTTTCTCCTGGAATCATCTTGTAGCTCTTGGATTGTCATTCCATGCTACTTTGTTGTTTTTATAAGTTCTACCCTTTCAAGATCACTCTCTGCAATCCTGTCCTCAAGATCTGAGATTCTATCTTCATTTAAAGGGCTTTGCAGGCTTTTAATACAATTTTTTGCTTCTTGCATATCTGTTTTAATTTTTTTTGTAGATTCTGGTTGTTTTCTGCATTGTTAATTCAAAGTTTAATCAATTTCCCATGCTCCTGTAGTTTCTTATCTATTTCTTCTCTAGCTATGTTGAGCAGCTCAATTACTAAGGTCATTATATTTGTCTTTACGTAAGACATTATTTCTGGCATCTCGGTGGGACTCTTTGGGACTAGTAAGCATGCCCTTCATCTGCAGGGAACTGCCTGGAGATCGGCATCTGGGCCAGGTGTGTTTGGGCCCGTAGTCCCGCCTTTCACGCCCAGGAAGTCCCCCAGAAAGCAGCATCTCAGGCTGTCCCTTTGGGACCCGAAACTCCCGGATCGTAGAGTGGACTGAGCTGTTTGGATTGAAAGTCTGCGCAGACCTGCATCTTGGCGGGACTCTTTGGGGCTGGTAGGCCTGCCCTTCATATGCAGGGAACTGCCTGGAGATCGGCATCTGGGCCAGGTGTGTTTGGGCCTTTAGCCCCGCCCTTCACGCCCAGGAAGTCTCCCAGAGGGCAGCATCTCAGGCTGTCCCTTTGGGACCCGAAACTCCCGGATAGTAGAGTGGCCTGAGCTGTTTGGATTGAAAGTCTGCGTGGACCTGCATCTCGGCAGGACTCTTTGGGACTGGTAAGCATGCCCTTCATCCGCAGGGAACTGCCTGGAGATCGGCATCTGGGCCAGGTCTGTTTGGGCCCGTAGCCCCGCCCTTCACCCCCAGGAAGTCTCCCAGAAAGCAGCATCTCGGCCTGTCTCTTTGGGACCCGAAACTCTCGGACCCGCAGAGTGGCCTGGGCTGTTTGGATTGGGAATATTGTGGAGACTGGCATCTTGGCCAGGTCTATTTGGGATCGGGGACTTTTCCGAAACCAACATTCTGGCCTGACTCTTTGGGACCTGTAGGCCCTTCACTCGCAGGGAACCTCCTGGAGACCTGCCTGGGACAAGGCACGGAGGCCTGGCCTGCCTGAGATTCCACAGGGTCCGGGGTGGCCACACCCAGCATTCGCCTTACAACTTAGGGAGTCAAGAGCCCATAGAGGGGAGTTAGGACCCTGTGAGGAAGCCAGGAGCCTGTGGGGGAGCCACTGCCCCTCCAGGAACTGAGGGT
>PVJX010037357.1:0-17165 GCA_004027295.1 Dolichotis patagonum
TCATTGGAATTTGAATATGTGTGATAGTTCAAACAAATTTTTTTCTTTTTTATCAAAAATGAGATATTATAATACTCATTGATCATTTTCTGTTATTCGGTTCAGAAAGCCCTGGAATTCTTTCACTATATGCATGGCTTTATACTATTGTGTTATGTTTGATATTATTGTAATTGAAACTATGCTCAACTATAGCAGAATAAGAGATATGGTGTTGGATACTTTTGATGTCCAGTTGACTTAATGTAAAGTACTGTGTTGCCTATGTTGTCCTCTTGTGATCTGCTCTGTACTGCCCCCTTTTGTTTTATTCTCTTTTAAATAAAAAAAAAATTGGAACAAATATATCCTAAAGAGAAAAATATTCAAGTAATTTGAATACCAGCTCCAACAAGGTTAGGGTCCCATGTCTTTCTGATCTACTAAGATATTTATCATATAAACACATAACTTCAACAGCACAATTTCTGTTGATATATCTTTTCTTCTGTGACCTTACTGTATTTGTCTTATATGCTCACATTTTTAAAAAATAATTTACTGTAAATTTAGTAGAAAATTGACATATGTGTGGCCCATATGAAGTGTTTTATATTTAATTCCATGTGTCCTTAAATATATAAGTAAAAAATAATTAATTGTAATAAGTGTATTTATGAACAAATAATGGAAATATTGAAATATAATTAATTTTGATTTCAGAAACCTAGAATCAAAATGGAATAGGAATAAGGACATCCTAAACAGCCTCCCAAAACAAAAATAAGACAAAAAACCTCATAAAAAATTTGAAGCAACTGTTATACTTTCATTAACTTAGAACATAATTATTACAAACGCGGTACTTGCTGATTTAGAAATTAAGAAGATGCATTAGACACCAATCCCCATTTTCATGGTGCACGTATTCTAGTGAAAGAAGTCATGAGATGAATAAGCATGAAGTTTAATTGAAAAGGAGTTACATATCAGAAATGATAGATAAAATGTCATGATTACTTAGAAAAGAGAAGCATTGAGATGTACTAGATGATTTAGAAAAGATCTACAAAACAATTGACCTACAAAACAATTGACACTGGGTTGTTAATGAAAAGTTGTATATAATTTGGTGTTAGATGTAATTTGGCTATAGCAGCAAGTAGACCTACCAAAAAGACACAATGACATATGAGTTAAAATGCTATGGACTGGGGATTTAGCTCAGTGGTATAAGCACCTGCTTGGCAAGTACAAGGTCATGAGTTCGATTCCCTGTACACACACACACACACACACACACACACACAAAAGTTAGAAGTAGGAAATTTAACCAAAGAGCAAGTGAGATATGGAAAGAAGAGTGTGGAGACAGTGTTGGACATTGGTTGGATTTTGTTCTGTAGATAGTAAGGAGCATAATAGACATTAAGCAAAACAAGGAAGTCAGGCATGATATATCATTGTAATCCCAGCACCCTGTTTGGCTTAGAAGGACCATCACAAATTGAATCCCAGCCTGGCTAACTTAACAAGATACTGTAACAAAATAAAAAATAAAACAGGCCTGGGCATATAGCTCAGTAAGAAGGCCCTGGGTTCAATCTGCGGTAGCCTCATGTTCCCCCAGGAAAGATCTGAGAAAAATTCTTCATTGGCTTTAGCAGGTAGACAGGGAAAATAATCATTGCTCCACACATCCAGGACATTTTCCAAAAAGAAAAATAGAGACTTGATCTCCAGAAGAAAAAACTTGATAAGATCCTTTTTCCAGGGGTCTTGGATAAAGAATTTCCTCACTAATAGCTACTCTAGCTTTCCTGTTATGGCTGTTGCCAGGTAGAGGAAAGGAAGGTAAAGCACAGAAGGAACATCTACAAAACTCACAGTTCAAGACACAAGCTCACTAATGAGTGAGAAATGGACAATAGACCTACAAAACATTTGTCCAAGAAGACATCTACAAGGCCCTTAGGTATGTGAAAATATGCTCAACATCACTAACCATCAGAGAAGTGCAAAGCAAAACTGTCAAGATATATCACCTCAACTCAGCTAGAATGATTATTGCTAAGGAGACCAAAGAGAACTCTTGATAGTGAAGTTGTGGAGGAGATTGAACCCTCACACATTATAGGTGGAAATAAGTATTACTAAAGTTATGATGAAAATCAGTATGGAGTTTCCTCAAAACATTAAAAATCAAGCTGCCAAGTGACCAAGGAATCCTACTCCTGTGTGTATATTCAAGAGAAATAAAATCATTACATGTCAGAAATCATCCCATAATTACTGTACAATTCATAATAGCCAAAAAAAAATTGGAACAACCTAGGTATCAACCATGTGTTGCATGGGTAAAGAAAATATGGTACTTTTACATTACACTGCAATAATTAGGAGCAAGAAGTATGGGTTTGCTATTGCATTGCAGGATTGCTATCGGTGACCATAATGTAGTATACATTTTGCAATATTAAATTGAAGGTTTTAAAATTTTTTACTATAGGAAAATGATAAATGTTTTAAGAAATAGATAGTTACAGAGGAAAGAGATGATGTCAGACACAAACTCTTTCTGAGGAGTGATAATAAAAGAAAGCCAAGGTCCAGAAATGAAAATACCAGAGGAGCGCTGTAACTGATAAACCACTGCAGGAGATACATAATGGAATCATCTAAAATGCTTGAGTAAAAACCAGTGAAGGTAGAAAAAAAGCAGCTTAAAAAGAATAAATACAACAAATTATAAAATGGTACATATTAAATTAAAGCCCATCTATAGGAACTCATTTGTGAGTTCCTTAGTAATTGCCCAACTCATTTGAAAACTGTCATCTATTAAAAAAACCCATAATGTGAATATTTTTTACCAACTTTCTTCAAAGTTGTCAAAAGTAGATGCAGCTATATACGTATCAATAAATGAACATACAAAAAAAGGAAGGTACAAATATACAACTGAGTATGATTCATCATAAAAATAAGCAATCAAGCAAAAAACAGGCATAGATGACTGTAAGTGCACATTGCTCAGAGGTTCTAAGATGTCAATACTGGGAGCTATATGTGGAACGTGTGAGAACAAGCTGTCCTGTCTTCACAATTTGTTATAAATCTGAAACTGGTCTAAAATAAAATTTTTATTTTAAAAAGTTTTGACTTCATAAAGGTTATCTTGGTATATTTTGGGATCATGAGTTAGTGCTCTTTATAGAAATTCCATGATGAGTTGCACTGTTTTCCTCGAGATTGAAATATAAAGAAGAAAATTTTAAAAATATAAGGTATTTCTTAGATTCATTGAATTATTATACTGTAGAATATCCATCTTTCCTATCCTATCCCCAAAGACTGCTGATCAATGAAGTGGAGAAATACTCAGATGCTGTTATTGAAATCAAGTTTTCTATAATTCGACAAATTTTATGTTACTACAGTAGTTTAGATTTGCAACTAGAAGCTTTAAAAACAGAAACAATAATTTAGGAGACTTTTTTTGTGTGAGGGTGTATAGGATACACCAGAATGTTACAAATACATTAAATTAATCACTGATACTTATATATATATATGTCAGTATTTTACAGAACGTTTATATATATGACTTTCTTTTCTCATTATGAAAAATATAGCAATCTGGTATATGAGTAGATTGGTTGCTTTTTTATTTTATTTGAGTGACAATTTCCTGGTTAGTCTGTCTATAGTTACATTTGAACGTAATTGACAGTACAAGAAACTTACTGCAATTGGCATTGTCATTAAGTCCATAGACCAACTTATTACTTATGTTAAGAATTTCTTCCTATAAATACTAACTTCAAAGTATGATTTAGTATGGTACAACTGTGAGTAAGGAGTTCCCCTTTTATGGAAATTCAAGCCTCTAATTAGGAGCTTCTCCTTTGAGATCATAAACAAGAACAGGTCCTTGATGGTGGCCTTGTGCGTATTTCCTTCCAAAACCACCAGCCTGAGCTTCTCTTTCATCTCCTTTCACACTCTTGGTTAAGTGTTATGTGTTCATCTTAACTACTTTTGTAAGATTTCTTCAGAATTGCTGCATGGATTTAGTATAAGAAACATTTAAAACTTTGAGTCATTTTATTTTGATCTTTCAAAACTTTAATTTGGGTAACTCAGTGTAAAAATTAAGAGACAACTTGCAAGAATATTAATTGTCAGTGTATGTTAAAGGTGAATTTTAGCCAAAGCTCTCCACATCCTGGTCACTATTTTTGTTGATTTCTAGTTACGTTCCACACAGTGGTAAAAAAATACAGTTTATATCCATTTTTACTTAACTTTTCTAGACACTGAGGAAGTTGTTGAAAAGTGGTGTAATACCTAACTGGGAAGATAATAGAGAACATCGTTCATTCAAAGACTTGTGGAATGTATGAACTTAAAATTATTACCTTCTTGAACTGAACGTGTTCTAATACAAAAATGTGGGCTTGTTAAAATTTTTATAGCCCCCATTAAACCAAATAAATAAAAATAGAATTTCATATCTATACATTCAATTTTTCCTTTCCAAAAGGTGTGAAATGTTTATAAAATTTTAAAAAATGATAATTTACTACATAGTTAATAATTCACTTCATCAGATATTTGAATTTTTTACATTTGAAGTCATCCAGTTTAATCCATAAGTTTTGAACTTGCAGATGTTGCCATTATCATAGTAGAATATTACTGTTCTTTGCTTTGATTTACTGTGCATTACATAATAATCGTTTTAAAGTCTTAGATGAAACAGTTTTGGTTTTTGTGTTTTGGTGAATTGACCTCATTTGCACTGGGAACAAGCAGCGCCTATTAGTAAGCAATTAAAATAATGTTTTCTTTATTTTTATATGTTTTATTTTATGCTATCTTGAAAGTTCTATAAATTAATATATAATATAATTTCAGGTAAGATGAGTGCTATCTGGAAAAGAATATCATTCTAAATAGGTGAAATGAATGAATTATTTTAGTAAGCATGAGAGAAAATATATACCTGAGAAATGCAATTTTACTGAAGTCTAATAAAAGAACACTAGGCTCTAAAATTGGAATAAGGACAATTCATTCAAGAATAGCAAAGCTTGTGTTGGGAGTCTGGCTGAAAAGGAGACTGAGTACAGATGTGCTCAAAAAGGAAGACAGGGACTAGGAGCCCTAGCACTTTGCACCACAGAGGCACATAATCCATAGAAACAATTAGACAATCAAGTGAGAACAATTACTTTTAATTGGCTCACCATTTGCACATTCTGCAATAATGATTGTGCCTGGTGCATAGAAAAATATTGTAAGTTAAAAGTTTTAAATGTAAAAGAATTACAAAAATAAGTTGGGGTGGATTAATTCTTACAAACCTTTAGAATCTCTTCATGCAAACTGTCAACTACTGTCTTTAAAGAAATGAGGTTATTAAGTGTCTTGAAAGTAACTTTAGTTACCTGCACTTTCCCATTTCAGTGCAGTTTCCAATGCACAGGAATTGAAGAATTAGTTTAGAAGATCTAAGCTCACGTCATCCCATTCTTATAACAACACCACACAATCCTAAGTCTTCTAAGAACAGGTTTACTTTCTCTTACAATGTTTTTGTACTAGCTGGGCATATGAGACACTGAATTTTAATTGCTCAATTTAAACATATTTTGCGGAGGTTTGAGTAGCCAGAATAGAATGAGTGGTTAGAATAGAACGAATCTTGAATTTTAGATTCATAGTTTATGCTTTATGTCTAAATATACTTCCACGTTTTATAAGACACATCTCTCAAGCCTTTGTATTAACCTATAACAATGTAGTATTCTAGAACATAAACACTTTGATAAAACACTGAGAAATGGTTCTACTGTATGGAACATGTGGGTTTTAGCTGTAGTTAGACAAAGAGTAGTCCTTCTTTCAGCTTCTCCATCCTGCATGCCCTGTTCTTTTTTTTTTTCAAGAAATTCTTTACAGTCAAATATACCTAATAGAACTCTGTAAGTGGTCTACTGTATTATAAAATCTATTTGTGATCATTGTAATGCAAGATCCACTGTGTACTTTTTGCAGATGTACATACAAAGTGTACATACATAGACTGCAAGACCTGTTAAGCAGCAGTTGTTTAGTAGATATCAAGCAAGATGTTTTTAAAAATGAACATATGAATGAGTTATTGATTGAGTTTCCAAAAAGCAATAAAAATGCAAAAAAGCTCCCAGAGAGTAATAGGTTGTTATATTAAGATATCAGTTTTAAATAATATATAGATTTGTGAACTGTACTGCAGAATGCTGATCATCATAAACATACAAAAATATTGTGTGATTTTGAAATGTTGAAGCTATTATTCTTAAACTGTGTAAAGCTTAGTTATTGTATCATAAATGATAAGATATGAAATTTAGTATTTCAAATAAAGATATGAAATATAGTATTTTAAATAAATCAGGGAATGTGGATATGTTATCAAAATAACCAATATATCAAAGTAAGCACCACCAGATTAAGCAATAAATATCGTTAACACTTCAAAAAATACTTTTTCCAGTTGAGTCTTTTTGCCTCACACAGGTATAATCCCTTTGCTGAATTTTTTCAATCTCATACTCTTGTTTTTACATCTACCTACTGTACAAATCCCACTTCTCCCATTTTCTTTTGCTTTTCCTATATATATAATTCAGTTTTCTGTATTGTTCTATACAGTTGTCTCTCAGGACATTTTTAAATTTACTTCTGTGTATGTCTTCTATGAGCTGGTTCCTTTTTAAATGGATATTACTTCTGCAGAGTAGTGGGTTTCAATTTGGCACACATTTATATGCATACAGCATAACTTGATCATTTCCAGTTCCCAAATTATCCCCTGACCTTTTCCTCTTTTGTCTCTCTTATTCCTTACTCTTCTCTAAAATTTCCCTTCTACTTTCAGGTCTTGATCTTTCTTATATTTAAGATTCCACATATGAGAGAATATATGCAACATTTATTTTTCTGAGTCTAGCTAATTTTGCTTAATGTGATGATCTCCAATTTTATCCATTTCCTGAAAAATGACATATTTTGGTTCTTTTTGGATGAACAATACACCATTGATTTATTTATACATATATAATTTATATGTGCTATATATACACACATACATGAATAAAATTGGAGATATATATAATGGAATATCCATATATACATATGCATATACATATGTGCATGTATGTGTTTACATATGTACTTATATCCATTATATATCAGTATGTAGTATATATTACTAAATATTCATAGGATATATTATTTTGTGTAACATATTAAATATGTGATAGAAAAAATTGGTATTTATCACATTTTTATCCTTTCTTTCATTGATGGGTATATAGCCTTATTCTTTATCTTTGCTATTGTGAATGTGTAACAAAGTTCTGATTTTAGGTTTTTGAGGAACTTCCATACTAATTTCAGTTGTGACTGTATTATTTTTCCTTGTCAGTTACAGTGTAGAAGGATCCCTTTCTATTCCATATCTTTACTATCAGTTTTTGATTTAGTGTATTTTGATTATAGTCACTCTGAAAACAATGAGATATACTCTAAGTATGATTTTGATTTGAATTTCCCTATGCTTAAAGATGTTGAGATTTTCATACTTTTATTGGCCATCAGTACTTATTTTAAGGAGTATCTGTTCAGATAATTTGCCTTATAATGGATTGGGTGATATGTTTGTTTTGTTTATTTATTTTCATTGTTATGATTTTTGAATTCTTTAATATATTCTGAATACTAATCTGCCAGAAACTTAAGTGGCATTGATTTTTCTCTCACCCTGTAGGATGTCTATTCACTGTTCAGTTTTGTTTATTTTGCTGGGTAGAAGATCTTAATTTGATGTAATCCCATTTATTGATTATTTTTGCCATTTCCTGTACTATTTGAGTCTGATTCAGGAAGTCGTTGCTGATCTTATGTGGTGAAGTATTTCCCCAAGTATTCTTGCAGTAGTTTCAGATGTTTAGTCTGATATTCAAGTCTTGTAAATTGATTTTTATACAGGATGAGAGGCTGGATCTCTCACTGATCTATAAGCAGATAGCTGGATTTTCAAAACCACTTTTTAAAGGGGCCGTATGTTTTCCATTGTCTTTTTTGGCATCATTGTGAAGAATTAGATGACTGTAGTATGGATTTGTTTCTATGCTCTCTTCTACTCTTTTCATCTCTATGTCTATTTATGGGCTTGTACCATGTTATTTTTGTTCATGGTTTTTTATTATCTTGTGATGCTTTCAGCATTATTATTGTTATTGTTGTTTTATTATTGGTACAGGATTGTATTGGCTATTCTGTGTTTTTGTGCTTTCATGTGACTTTAAAGATTTGTTGTTGTTGTTGTTGATTGACGGCCACTGCGTTTAACCTATATGTCACTTTCAGTAAAGTGACCATTTTAACAATGTTAATTCTGCCAGTCCCTGAGAAAGAGATGTCTTTCAATCTTCCAGTGCCCCCAGGATTGTTCCCATGCTTCTGGCACATAGCTGCCCATGTGAAGGACAGCCCTCTTTCCTTAGCTGGGTTCACTGTCAGTCACCACTGGATTGCTTCCAGTGGCTTCTTCATTACAAGTTCTTTTACATTCTTGTTTAGGTTTTTTCCTAAATGTTTTATATTTTTTGAAGGTACACTCCATAGAAATACTTTCTCATTTCTTTCTCAGTATTTTGACTTCTTTCTCTTTTGTTTATATCCTTTTGTGTTTTTCTTGTGCCTTGATATGGAAGCTAAACTCCAACTATACAGGGGTGGAGAGCTGGGACACCCTTGCCTCATTGAAAAATGCTTCAGTTTTACCCCATTTAGTTTGATTGTGGCATTTGGAATTTTTGTAGATAAACTTTGTTACACTGCTTTAAAATACTTATATTTCTAGTAGATTCAGGGATTTTATCATGAAGGGTCTTCAGTTTTTTCCACAACCTTGTCTGCATCTATTGATTTAATCATGGTTTTTCTTTGTCCATGATTCTACTTAAGTGGTGTATTTTTGATTTACATTCATTGAAACATTCTTGCATCCCTGGAATTAAAATATCCTGACCATCACATATAATCTTATGAATTACTTTGCAGGAATTTTATTGAAAATTTTTATATTTATGTACATCAAAGATATTGTTCTACAATTTTTTTCTTTTGTTGAGTATTTATCTGTCTTCACTGTCAGGGTGACAGTGACTTTCTCAAATGAATTTGGAAGTGTTGTTTCTTTTGTTACTTCAGGTAATAGTTTAAAAAGTATTCATATTTCACTTCTTCAACAGTAAATCTATCTATTCCCAGGCTTTTCTTTGTTAACAGACTTACCAATGCTTTTACTTCATTTCTTATTATTGATCTATTTAGACTTATATGATGTTGGTTCAATTTCAGAAAGTCACACATTTCTGGAAATTTATCTCTTTCTTCTAGCTTTCCAATTTATTGGTATAGAGTTTTTCAAAAATAGTGCAGAGTATTCTCTAGATTTTGGCATTATCCATTTTAATATCCCATTTGTTATTTCCATTAAATTATGTCTTCTCTCTCCTTTTATTGGATAATTTGACCTAGATATTTCAATCTCTTTTATGTTTTCAAATAATAAACTCTATTTCATTAATCCTTTGTAGTGCTCTTTTAACCTCTATTTAATGCATTTCAATTTTATTATTTATCATTTCTTTCCTTATTTTGGAGTTTGGTTGCTTCTTGTTTTTCTAAAACCTTGAGATGGACATTATGTTATTTATTTAAAATGTGTCTAATTCTATAAGTACTTATAAACTTTCCTTTTAGAACTACCTTTACCATAATTCACATGCTGTGTTTATATTTTTATTTGCTTGCACAAATTTTTAAATTTCCTTTCTTATTTCTTGAATAAATCACTGTTGTTACAAAAGAAAGTGTATTCTTTAATTTCTATATAATCATACAGTTCCTGTATTTTCTCCTGCTGTTGATTTAGAGTTTATCCAATTAAAATTTGATTGGAATACATGCAGTTACCTTACTTCTTTATAAGATTTGCTTTCTAGGCTAAATCATGGTACATTTTGGGGAATGTTCCTTGAGCTGCTGAAAAGATTGTATTCTATAATTATTGAATGGAACATTGTATATATGTCTGTTAATCCTGTATTATGTACAGTGTACTTTAATTCTGATGTTTATTTAATGATATTTTTGTTCAGATGACCTAGTTGTCACCCAGTGTAATTGTACTGGACTCTTATCTCTCCCTCCATGTTAAATAGTATCCTCTTTATAAAACTGGTATGTGTGCAAGTTAACCTTAATTAATAACTTGACTAATTGATAGACTCCTGGAGAAGTGAATGATCATTGGGTTATTCATCGGTAAACTGATCCATTAATGTTCACAGTAGAACATGCTCTTCAGAGGTGGGGACCAGTATGAGGAGGTCAAAGGAGTCAAGGGGAAAGTCCTCTAAAGGTAAATCTCTTGCTCACACTCCTGCTCAGGGTTTTGCTTCCTGGTCATCATGAAGTGATTATTTTCACTCTACCATGCCTTTCTGCCACAATAGTTTTGTCTTGGAGCCAGGTAATTGTACACTGAAAACTCTGTAACTGTGCGCAAAATTAAAACTCTTCTCCTTTAAGTTGCAGATGTTGGGTAGTTTATCCCAGCAGTGGGATAACTGATCAATATTGTGCATATATGCACAAAATTATTATATCTTCTTGATTGTTCCTTTTACTAACACGTAAGCGTGTAGTGCCTTCTTTGCCCCTTCTGACAAATTTTGACTTGATGTCTGCGTTGTTGCCTGTAAGTATACTTATCTGTGCTTTCAGATAGCATCACATGGAATATAATTTTCTGTCCTTTTATTTTCAATCTGTTTATGACTTTGAAGCTGAGGTGTGTTTCTTGCAGGCAGTTTGCTTTTTAATCCAATCGGTAAGTCTTTGTCTCATAATTAAAAAAATTAGGAAAACTTATACTCAGAAAGTTTTACACTGAAGGGAATGTAATAAATGCCATTTTGTTGTTTTCCTCTTGTTTAATTCCTTCATAATAAGTTTTCCTTAGCTACCCTTCCTTTTCTGTGTATAACATTTCATAAAGAATTTTCTATAATGTTGTCTTAGTTGTTTCAAATTACTTTAGTCTCTTTATCTTGGAAGTTCTTTACTTCTCCTTTGGATATCCTAAAGGACAGCGTTCCTAAATGTAGTGATGTAGGTTGGTAATTCTTTTCTTTCATCATTTGAAAAATGTGATTTCATACCTTTCTTACAATTGAAGTTTCAAAAAAAAAAAAGAAACTTGATAAAAAAATCTGGGGCTGCGGATTTAGCTCAGTGGCATAAGCGCCTACCTTGCAAGCAGGCAGTCGTGAGTTAAATCCCTGGTACCGATAAAAAAAAAAAAAAAGAAAAGAAACTTGACAATTGAAGTTTCTGCTGAGAAATCTGCTGTAACATGATGGCTTTGCTTCTATAATTGATTCAGTATTTGTCTGTTGCAGCCTTCAGTATTCATTTTATCCTGTTCTTGGGACACTAACTAGAATACTGTGCATGTGTGTGTATGGGGTGTGATTCTGTACCGATCATGTCTGTTTAGGGTTCTAACTGTCTCTTGTGTCTGGATAGTCATATCTTTCTCAATATTTGGACATTTTCTGCTTTTAGTATATCTGTATTGGAATGCTCCTCATTCTGAAAACTCTTGTGTGTTACTTTTATTTAACTTTTTTATTTTAATGTAATGCAAGTAGATATTAAAGAAGAAAATATAAAAATCAATTCTTCTTACTTCTCTGAAACAACAAAACAGATTTGACATTTCGACTTTGTCTTAGAGGACTTGAGTATGTTTTATAATTTCTTTATTTATCACTATCTGAATATGATATTTTATCTTTGTCATCTTTAAATCCTGAAATTCTGTCCTCTACTTGACTAGTCTATTGATTATAGTCCAGTAGTCAAAATACATATTGTTTTTTGAATTTTAAAGATATATTTGTATACATTATGGTTTGTGTCTAGATGCCCCTCTTGTCCTGGAAACAAAACAACACATAAAAACAGCTCATGTAGTCATAAAACTTTTTCAGAGGTGACTGAATCCAGAGTGTACAATTCTGGCATTAACAGTGGTGGCAGCAAGGGTGAGTGATTGCTGGTTCAGTCCACAGACTGCATTGGTATCTCCTTAATCCTGGTAGACTGGATGCAATACAAGGGACACAAAGAGACTGGCATTCTTTTTCTCTTGTTGCTTTTCCCTTCTTCTACCACCATAAACTGCTGCTCCCCTGCCATGTGCCAGTCTCCCTCGGAGCCAGTAAGCTATAGACTAACATCTCTACAAACTGTGAGTTAAAAAAACGTTTTCCCTTTTAACTTTAGGTGTCAGGTGTTTTGTTTCAGTAATGAGAGAAAAATAACTAAGATAGTCTCTTTTTTGATATCTCTATCACTTTATTAATTTTTTTATTTATATCATGTATTTTCTCACTGAATTTATTCAGCTGTTTCTCTGTATTCTCTTGGAGCTCTTTAAATTCTTGTATTTGTATCTAATATGTTAATATGCTTAACCGTCTTTAAAGTCAGTTACTAGCAAATTATAAACTTTCAAGAGTCATGCTATATATATCTATATATACATGTATATATGATATATGTATAAATTTTGTAATACTGTGATGATCTTTGCTCAATTCGAATTAGATATCTCTTATACTTTTATGTGAGATACTTTTAAACAGCCTTTTCTTGAGTATATGTCCAGGGATATTAGACTGTTGAGTAATCTTGAATATATTCCCAAGAGGGATTCAGACTGTAGTTTTCCTGTTAGTTCTTTGGCTTCAATTACTGCATTTGGACATAAGGTACACCTTGCGAGAGCCTGGGGTTTTACATCCTCCGTAGGCCTCATGACAGAGATCCTATTAGTGTCAGGAAACGGTGTTGTTGAGAGCATGCTGTGAGGAACACATTTCTGTATTTACTCCACTAGTCTTGTTAACAGTGCACATTCTGAAAGGTTATGGGACCCACCTTTGCTAAAATTCCCTGTAATGAAAATGTCCGTGGTCTCTGCGATGTTCCTTTTTTTCGTTGCTGTAGAGTGGATGTCCATGCCCAGGCCTTTAGACCCAACCTCCCTCACTCCCCAACCCCTACCCAAGTGGGGCTACTTGGGATGTGGTAGTTGGGTAGCTTTTTCTTCTAATAATCTGTATTCTTTGAGTTTAAATGTGTGCTGAATTTTGTACGGGGCTTTGTTTTAAACAGAGCCAGGTCCATGGCCTCTTCTGTGCACTAGGAGTGTAGTTTAGCAACAGTATGTTTACACGAAGTACTCAACATGTAGTGTTCAATCCCAGGCATCAGATAGAAAGATGGTGACAAAAACAGTAACAATAAGCAACAATGAATCAAATACAGCAACAGGGTAAACTCCGAGTACCAATTATGATGTCCACAAGCCTTACAACAACTAGAGAATAGTAGGAGTAGAAATAACATAAACTAAAAAAAAAGTTTAAAAGATGAGATACTATTAAAAATGAAAAATGCAATTAGAGAAGACAATAGAGAGGAAGCAGAAGGAAAGTCAGAATACTCAAAACAGAGGAAGCTAAACAAAGGAAAATAGTGAAGAAAGAAAAACAACCTCAGTGGTGCACACTTGTAGTCCCTTCCACTCAAGAGGCTAAAGTTTGCAATCAGCCAGGGTCACCTGTCTCCATGAGCCAGGATCACCCATTTCCATCAACCAGGGTATGCATCTCCATCAATCAAGGTCACTTATCTGCATCAGCCAGGGTCGCTCATCTCAAACCAGCAGACAAACAAAAGAAGGGCTGGGGTTGAGGTTCCATGGCAGAGAGCTCCTGAATTTGATCTTCAGCACCCCACCCAGCCACATATCACCTAAGCAAAGACTGTAACATTAAAAAGAAAAGTAAAAAGGAAAAGAAAGACAAAGAATTTAACTATTAAAAGAAGAAAAAAAAGCAAAACAGAATAATACAAAGAAAAAATAAAAACAACAAAAATGTATGTACACATAGAAGTACTCCTCACCAAATACAAAGGAAGGCTCAGTGAAAAAATGAAAGATCTATTTCTATTAAGATGGCCCAAAGAATTAGATGAGGGTGGGCATTCACTACCTATGTCAAACTACTCTTTCTGTGTCTTCTTGGGCTATGTATCCTGTAGGGACATCAAGGTTCAGTATTATTTACCCAATCACCCTTTAGCCTCCAGCTAAGTGGTTTGAGACCGCAGCTGATACTAGTGACTATCATCTTTCCATTCACTAAGCACAAGGAGTGCATAGATCAGGAAGTCTCCTTAATGGGAGTTGCTAGCTCCACTTCATCAGGGCAGTCATGTCACCAGTCTTAAAGAGCTAGTGTGGTCCACTCCTTTTTAAAATTTTGACCAAAACACTTCTCCACATCTACTTCAATAGTTCTGTTCCAGTGGTGTTCTCCAAACAACCACAGAAGGTTGCAAGGGAAATTGTAGCTGGAACAACATAGCAGCATTTGCTGTAATTTCTGCAGGAAAGGAAAAGTACAGCAAGCCTGGGTGTGACCTTTATCAGATGTCTTTCTGCCACATTACTATACTTATACTATGAGAAATGCCCAACACCTCTTTGGCACCAGAACACTAGGTAATCCTTGGATCTTGTAAGTTCAACCTGCTTTGCCATTCTATGCCTTCTGTCGCCTTTTCTACTCTATTCCACCAACATGCTGATGTACCTCTTCTAGTTATCTGTGCTGATTACATGAATTTTGGGGTCATTCCAGCTCTCTATCTGTCCAATTTTGAATTTCAGTGCCTTCTGAACTTTACTTACTTTGTGGAGTATGATAATTCTGATACACATTCATTATTGAACTAAATGCACTTTAACTGAATATTTTCACTTTGATGATTCTCAGAAAGTGAGTAGTAAATTTTAACAGAGACTCATTTAAGAGAAAACGTCTGATTATAAATTTCAGCAGATAGTGTCACTATGGCTCTTTCAATGTGTTTGTTTACTGTAAATAGAATTTCATAATATTAACTAGTCCCTGTAACTGCTTTTTTCCACAGCTCAACTTTCATTGTTCGTGCATAGCTAATTTCAATTTTTTTAGCTTGTTTTTTTGGGGGAAATGCCTCTACTTCAATTTATGGGACTAATTAAAGTATGAGGCTTATGTCATGGTTTATGTCTGTGACTCCCCCAAGCCATGATGCAATCATGGACACCACCAAATCTAACGTTTGTGATTGGTTCATTGTCTACCACTGGGATTGGCGGTATGAGTGCTACACTCATCCAGGGGTGGAACCAGCATACAGTGTAGGGATGTGAACAAGATTTATCTCTCACTCTTCCCAGTTGGTGATTGCTGTTTGCTGCTGTGAATGGCAGGGTAGCATGCTGTCCTGCCATGCCACCCTAACTTGGAGCCAACTGAGTATGGACTAAAACCTCTAAGAACTGTAAGAAATAAACTTTTACTTCCTTAATTTTGAGTGTCAAGTATACTGTCTCAGCAACAAGAGAAATGTAACTAAGACAGGTTATTCAGTTATTCCCCCAATATGTATAAAATTTCTGAATTTCTACATTCTTAATACATGTCATTTTTTCCAGTAGTCTAATTTCTTTGTTTCTTTGTGTCCTTATATACATTAAGCATCCTTAAATTCTAGGTTCTGCATACTTAATAATTTCTTCTGAAGTACTACCATTTTCTTTGTTTCTTTAAGTGCACTAATTTATCATAGTCTGCTGTGTGTATCTGTGTGTATGTGTACATATGTATATGTGAGTACACAACTCTGGAGATTCTTCTTACAAGCTTAATAATACATTTCACAGAGAGTTTCTCATGATTTGTCTGGCAACTTTATGTTATATTGAAGCAGTTTCTAATCTCTTCATGAAAATTTTCACATTTTATATTAATTCCTGTTACCTATCAAAATTTATGGCACAAATTGGTGTTCAATGAATATTAATATATTATGATAAGGTAAATTTGTAAGCAGTCACACTCACTTTCTATAGAGAATTTTCCTTTCTTTTATTCTCTCTTGCTTTCCTAGCTCTATTATTTTATTCTTAATGTACTTCCTCCCTCTTACTGCCTTAGCATCCCAATCAGAAAGACTTATTGTGTAAAAAATGCAAAATATGAGTCATAGACAGTTCATAGATTATAAGTTATTAGAAAATGGAGAGAAATGGGCACTGGAATATTTTCATTGTCTTTATTTTTTAGAATTTTATTAAAATTTTTTATAATATTACAGAAATTTGTATTTATTGTTCTGCATTATTCATGAAAAGGTGTGTTTTTTTTTATAGAATCATGTCACAAGTCCTGCAAAATCTTGTGTCCACTATTCCCTTAAATAGCATTAATTATGAGGGGGTAGTTATCTGCAAGTGTTTTAAATAAGAATAGATACAGAATTAATATTTACATTTAAGTGTGTGTTCTAACAGATTTAGTTTTTAAAACTCTGTGGTAGACACTATCACCATTTGCAAATGAAGACATGAAGCTCTGAAAGTGAATATAAATAACCTTGTTATATAATGGATAATTTTAGTGGCATAATTACATGCCAGTCTTCCAAATCTCTAATTCTATAAGTACTTAACATTTGATTTTCAAATAGTAATTCAGTATTTGATTATGGTTTTAATCAGTTCATTAATAATATACTATTTTGTCATAAAATGTGGGTAGTTAAACATCTCAAACTTTTCAGTATAATGGAATATTATTTTTAATTTGTATTTTAGCCCACAGGGTCCAAAAAAGCTCCTAGGGTTTTTTTTTTTTTTTGTACCGGGGATTGAACTGATGACCTCACATTTGCCAAGCAGGCACTTATGCCTGCTGAGCTAAACCCCTGGACCCTTGTATGGTTATTCTTGAGGGAACACTTTAAGGTAGTTTATTGCAAAATTTTGTAAAAATGTTTTTAATTGACATAGTCAGTTATTATCTGGCAACATTTACAATAATTGTTACGTATTTTGTGTAATTAGAATTAGCTCTGTTTGGCTAGTTTTTAAAGCTTTCCAGATACTGTCTCTTAACTTGTCATGTATAGTTTCAATACTAATGTAAGTCTTTCTA
>PVJX010037358.1:0-17000 GCA_004027295.1 Dolichotis patagonum
CTCTTTATCAGAAAATATTTCTTTCATCCATATCATGAACTGTTATATTGGGAAAGACTGGACACAGTGAAAAAAATTTTTCAGCATTTATATTTACACAAACATGTTTTAATGGCTTGAATTTAAATAACTTCACAATTTAAAAATGGCAAACTAAAAATGCTATACTAGTGTTTTTATTTTGATATGAAAAACAAAAATAAATTTTATTATCTGTGTGATCCACAAAATGTGGATCCATATGTGTTTATACTATTATAATTGTTAGTATTATTATTTTGATCTATTTCCTGTTTTATTTCAATATCCTTTTTAGTGTTTGTTTGTAGTATACAATGGTTACCCTCACTGTGGGGAGGTTGCACATGTGTATAACAAATTATTCTTACTTCCCTTTTCCTTTCATTCTATCCTCCTTCCAGTCACCTCTTGGTCCACTTCCCATTTTAAAATTTCTATCTCCTTGTATTCTATTCATTTTTTTACATTGCTCTTTAAATTATTTATAACTTAGATATTTCTCTTGAAAAAACCATGTGATACTTAAACTTGTGTAACTGATTTATTTCTCTGGATATTATGGTCTCAAGGTGCAGCCATTTTCCTTACAATTTTTCTTTATAAACAATGATGTGCCTGTGTCACTGTGACATGATTCTTTCATTGTCTTGGCAAGGTGACAAATAGGGGAATACCTGGGTCAAACAGTACCCATGATGTTAGTTTTTTGAGGAGTCTCCATACTGATTTCTACTGTGTTTGTAACAATTTATCCTCCCATCAAAGGTAGGCAAAGGATTCCTCTAACCCATAGCCTCCCCAGCATTTGTTATTGGTGAATTTCTTGGTTTTTTTTTTCTTCTTCTTCTTCTTTTTTAATTGGTACTGGATATCATCTCATGACCACATGCTTTCAAAGCAGGCGCTTATCCCGCTGAGCTAAATCCCCAGCCCCAAGCTGAATTTCTTAGTGATAAACGATATTTCTGTAGTGAAATTGAATCTCAGTGTTGTTTTAATTAGTATTTCTCATTCAACTGTTGATGTTGAACATTTTTTCATATATTTATTTACTGTTTGTACTTCTTCTGAGAAGTACCTATTCATTTCAGATGTTTATTTTTGTTTGGGATCTGTATATTTGGGGGTTCTGATTTTCTGAGTTTTTTATATGTTCTAGATATTGGTGCTTTGTGTGAGAAATAGCTGGTAATTTTTTTTCTTATTCTGTTTGTTGTCTCTTCACTCTGTTGGTGAATTAGTTTGCTGGGCAAAGCTTTTTAATGGTAATAATCCAGTTGTTTCCTTTTTGTAATATTTCCTCTGCGAACAGAATTTTGTTCATAAAGCCTTCATTTACATGTATACCATCATGATTTTTAGTGATTCCATCTTCCAGCAGGTTACATGCTCCTGTTTTAATATTTAGAAACTTGATCCATTTCAATTTTAGTTTAGCATGTATTGAGAGATATGGTTCTAGGTTGAATCCTCTCCATTTGGAGTTTTCCTAGAACCATTTATTAAAGAATCTATATTTATTCCAAAGAAAGTGTGTGGCCCCTTTGTTAAAGATAAGCTACTGGCTCCTTTGTTAAAGATAAGCAAGCTGAGTATGTTAGGAGTTGTTTCTGCATTTTCTATTCTGTTTCATTGACCCTCAGCTCTGTGGCTTACTTTTTTCCAAGTTCTATGCTGTTTTTATCATGTTAACTTTGTAGTACACTTTCAAGTCTAGGGCTGTGATGTCCCCTGCCTTGGCTTTGTTGGCCAGAGTTGCTTTTGCTATTCTAGATCACTTCTAGTTCCAAATGAATATTATGATTAATTGTTTGCTCCAGTTATGAGAGTTATGTTATTGGTATTTTGATTCATACTGGATTAAATATGTGTAGTAATTTTGAAAGTATGGCTATTTTTACCATATTGGTTCTGTCCTATACAAAAACAAGGGCCATCTTTCCATTTTCTCATACTCTTTTCAATCTTTCTCTCTTTCTCTCTCTCTCTCTCTCTCTCTCTCTCACTCACTCTTTCTCTGTTTTCACTGCACTGTAGTTTGCTATTTTCTTTTTTAGAGTGAATCCTAAGTATTTAATTTTTCCTGATGTAATTGTGAAAAGTATTTTCCTATTTTCAATCTCAATGAGTTTTTTTTTATAGGAATGCTATTTTGTGTTTCTACTTTATGTTTGATTTTTAAATCTAGGAGAATTTTGTTGGGGTTTGGGGGTCTTCTATAGAAAGTATCATGTCATCTATGAATAATGATAATTTAACTTCTTATTTTCCTATTTCTAAATAACCAAATGTCATTGTTATTGAAGAAATAATTTAAAAACTACCAACATAAAAAATTTATTTACTTCTCTTATCTAATTGCTGTGGCTAATGTTTCCAGCAGTATATTTAATAGGAGTAGTGTCAGTGGACATCATTGTCTTATATCTGAATTTAGGATGAAAGCTTCCAATTTTTGATCATTTAGTATAATGGTGGTTCTTGTTTTGTAATAGATGACTTTTCTTGGTTTGAGATAAATGCTATCTATTTCAATTTTCTATAGAGGTTTTATTATGAAAGAATGTTGGACTTTGATAAACATGTTTTCTGCATCTACTGAGATGATTTTGTGGATTTTGTACTTGTTTCTGTTAAAATGGTGTGTTAGATTTTTTGATCAAATATTTTTAATCAACTTTTCACTCTAGGGATGATTCCTTCTTGTTCACGTTGTATAATTTTATGATGATTAACTTCATGATGCTTGTACCATACGGAGGATTTTTGCATTCATGATCATTAGGGAGATTGTTCTGAAGTTCTCTTTTTCAGGTGGATCCTTTCCTGGTTTTGCTATCAAAGTATTGCTTGTTTCCAGGAATGATTTTGGGTGTACTGCTTGCTTTTCAATTTTATTAAAGAGTTTGAGGAACAATGGCAATATAATGTCTCTAAAGTTGTAAAATTCGGCAGTGAATTTATAGGACGTGAGCTTTTTTTATGTTGGTAGTTTTTAAATTATTTCTTCACTAACATTGACATTTGGTTATTTAGAATTTTTAGATCTTCTTGATGCAGTTTTGTTAGTTCATTTGTATTAGGAATCTATTTCTTCTACAGTTTTCATCTTTTAGAGAACAGGTTTTTAAGAAAGTATTAATGATCTCTTGAATTTCTTCAGGATCCATTGTGATTTCATACTTTAAATTCCTAATTCACACATTTGGGTCTATCATTTTTTACATAAGACTGGCTAAAGATTTGTCTATTTCATTTAATCATTTAAAGAACCAACTCTTTAATCATTGATTCTTCATATGGTTTTCTTAGTCTCAATTGACTACTTTCTGCTCATATCTTTATAATTTCCTTTCATGTACATGCTTTGAGTATTTACTCTTCTTTCTCTAATGCTTGAGGTTCAGCAGTAGGTTATTTTTTTTAGCACACTCTGCCTTTCTGGGAATTTAACAATATGAACTTAGTACACATTTCATTGCATCTAAAATGTTGTATTGACCTTATTTTTTATTTTTAGAAACTGTCAAATTTCTTCTTTATTTCATCTGTGACCTATTGGTTGTTCAGGAGGGTGTTGTTTAATTTCCATGTGTTTATACAGTTTTTAAAAATTTTTTCATAACACATTTCCTATTACATTATGTCTGACAACGTACATGGAATAATTTTAATTCCTTTGCATTTACTTAAGTATGTTCTATGAATTATTGTGTGGTCAATTTTGGAGAAAGTCACATGTGCAGCTGAGAAGAATCTGTATTCTGCTGTCGTGGGGTAGAAAATGCTGTAGATATCTACTAAGTCAATTTGTATAAAAGTTCACTTCAGGTCTGATATTCCCTTGTTGAATTTCTATCTACTTTATCTCTCCATTAGAGATAGTGGGGAACTGAGGTGCACTATAACAAATGTATTAGTGCTTATTTGATGTTTCATGTCTATTATTTTTTATATACATGGTTGGATGATCTCGTATTTAGTGTATGTATAATTGTTATCATTTCCTTTTTGATTATTCCTTGAACAAGCATGTGTGACCCTTGTGTCTTCTTAAAGCCAAACTTGGGTTTAAATTCATTTTGTAAATAGAATAGCTACCACTGCTTCTTTTCAGGTTCCTGTTTCATGTAGTGTTATTTTCTACCTTTGACTTTCAGTCTTTGAGTTTATTTTTGAGGTAAATATTTTCCTTGTAGGCAGCATGTTGCCGGTTCTTGTTTCTTGATCCATCCTTCCAGTTTGCTTCTTTTGATTGATAACTGGAGACCATTTACATTGATGGTTATAACTGATATGTTTTGCCTTCTGCTTGTCATATTATTTTCTTGTTGTTTTCCTTTTCTTTCTCTCTATTTAATTGCATGTCTTCCTCAGTGGATTCATTCTATTTACACTCATGGAAATATTTTCTTCATTGTCTTTTCCTAGAACATCCTTCTGAACTTTTTGGGGTGTTGTTGGTTGGTTATGAATTTCTTCATTGTTCTTTATCATTGAAGTATATTGTATATTCATCAGTTTTGAAAGATACTTTTATGGAGTTTGTTAATCTGGGCTGGAGTTTGTTTTCTTTTAGAGCTTGAAAACATTTTACTTCCATTTTTCCTGGACCTAGGGGTTTGTGTTACAAAATCTGCTCTGACTCTAATAGGCTTTCCTTTATTTATGCTTTGTTTCTTTTCTCTAATAGCTTTTAGTATTCCATTCTTGAATTTCTGGAATCTAGGCTATTATATGCTAATTTTTTTTCTGATCATGCTACTTGGGTTTAGTACCTTCATTATCTTTATATCACATTCTTTTTTATGACTGAGAAGTTTTCTTCCATTAATGCTGTGAACAGGTTCTTTATGTCCTTTGTGCTATCTTCAGATGTTGCATACATTCCAATAAAACATATTATTTTTCTTTGCATTATCTAGCTATTGTTGGCTTGATTTTTTGTGCTTTCCTGCTATTTTTAGGAAGTTATTTGATGATTACTAACTGTCTTGGTTACTATTCTCTCATTTCTGAGACAAAATACCTGATGCCAAAAATTAAGAAAGGAGAGATGTATTTAGCTTACAGTTTTTGAAGGTTTCAGTTTATAATCGGCTGGCTTCAAGGCAGGGTGGCATGGCAGAGGAAAAAAAACTGAACAAAATGGAAGTAACACTAAGAAAGGACTTTTTCTGTCCCTTATTTTGTATGTAGGCTACCCACCATAGGGTGGATATAGCAATGTCACCCACAGTCTCAGCATTGGACCATGAAGCAATCACAAATTCTAGCAACCTGCCCACATGAACATATAAAGCTTTGGGGACCATGCAGACACAAATCCTAATATTAACCACAAGTCTTTGTTCTAGATCTTATATTCTGTCCTCAAATTGGTTGATTCTGCTGCATATATTTTTAATTGAATTTTTAATCTTCAGGATATCTATTTGAATCTGTTTCATGGAATCCAGGTCTTTTCTATGTTGGGCATTCATGGTTACTATAGCTTCACTAAGGTCTACTATTGCTTTTTAATCTTTATTTGCCCTACTTTCACTGGTCATGTCCTTCATTATAATCATCATCTCTTTACTTATCTGAGAAATTATTTCTGATCTTTTTTCTAGAACCTCATTTATCATCTTTGTTACTTCCACTACTTCCATTTCCTAAACTTCTGTTGAGACATTTTTAATTTCTTTTGCCACAATTACTCCTGAATTTGCCTAGAGCTAACTGGAATTGTGAAGATGCATCTTGCTTCTGTGTCTTCTCATTTTCTATTTTTTAAAAAACTTTGTTTTCTACATTTGTGCTTGCAAATTTCTTATGTCACTAGTTTTACTACTTGCATAAAGATCTTAGGAAATGTCTACTTTTCAAAGATACGTTTTAGGTATAGGTAGGTTTTGGCTTTTGATCCTGTCCCAACATCCTGCTTCTTCAATAAGTTGTGGATAAGAAGTTTCTGCCTAGTTGCCCTAGCACGCAGTTCTTTAATACTGACTATGGCATTATTTGTGACCTCCAGACAATGTTGGCCATGGTATACAAGGAAGAAAAGCTGATTATAATAATCATGTCACTTTGGTAAAAGTAGTACAATCAGTAATGATGATAGCATCTTATACTCTAGACAATTATAAATTGTGATAACTGTTAATTTTCCCAACCGTGATCGTAGGTACAAGACACATAGTTATACAATAAAATCTAAGCCAAATTAAAAAATTATACACAGTAAATATCCACTCCATGGAGAAATTTTACCTTCAAGAGAGAAAATTTAAAAGGGGTAAGAGGCAAAAATAGAGAAATGAAGACTAGAAAGAGATCAAATCAAGGCTAAAGGATAAAGATTACTTAAGCTTTGGAAACTTGTGAAGAATTCAGGAGGAAAGGACAGAAAGAAAACATGAAAACAAAAACTAAAGAAAACAATAAACTAAAAGCAATGCTCATATGAAAAAATGTAAATCAAGAAAAAAGAAAAAAATGTTTTCTGTGTGATTGCAAACTTGTGTTTATCTTCTGATATCCACAGTTTTTTGGTATCATACAATTCTGGGTGAGTCTCTGCTGTTATTTAGACAAAGGAGGCATACAGAGCCCAAAGCCAGGCTGTGTGATTCTGGAAATCCTGCAGTAGAAACAGGGTAGGATACTGATTCTGGTGCTTCTAACTCCACCGAAGCTCATGTTGATTTTAGCTGTAGTTGTGGAATGGTGTCTATGTTTTTCAGCCTACAACCCACTGTATCTCTTGCTGGCCTGACTTTGGCTTCCTAACCTGGAAGTGTCTCATATTTGTGCCTTATCCAATTATTGGGAGCCTTGAGGTGAACCCAACACTCAGCTGTTTTGGGTCCTAGGTTTTGAGTGCATCTGAGTCCTGCCTATCTCTAACATGGTATCTGACCAAATTCTTTCTCTAGCGAATGCCTGGACTAAAGTCACTCACCAGCTGTTGTTCACAATATCTGTTGCTTGGTTCCACTGGTGCATTTCTTCCTGGAGGACTCCACATTCATTCCCTGTGGGACCCCAGCCCCAAATTAGACCCCGAAGGGCTGTAGCCCTCTGATGTAACCCAAAAAGACAAGAAGAAAAAAAAATCAAAAAGGAAGCGCTTTTTATTTTAGCTGGTACCCAGCGATGCAGCAGCCTCGCAGCAGTAAGGCTGTGCATCCCGAGCGAAGTGGGACAGGGGTTCACAAAGGCAAAAACCGCAAAGCAAAGGGTGGGGTGCTCACAGCTGGGTGGGTGAGGGAGACCGATTAAGGGGTAAGGGGTGTATACAGCTGGGAAGGGGAGAAGAGAGGAGTGCGCGCATCTGGGTGATCGATTAAGAGGCAAAGGGAGGGGTGCACACACAGCTAGGGGATCGATTAAGGGGTGGAGGGGTTTTTCATCCCAAGTTTTGTAAGTACAGATAAGAAACACACACAGTATTCTAGCATTGATATGAGGGAGTGGTTCTTGTGGTGAGCTAATTCCTGGAACATGAGCATCTGCTGAAGCTAGAAAGTCTATAATATTAGCTGTTAAAAGCAATTCGGGGGGGGTCATTTTCGGCGCGTAAATAACAGCAGGCGGCGAGGAAGCTAGGCAGGCTACAACATTCTCCTTTACTGTGTCTTGTGGATTTGAGCATTGCTCTATTATGCCAAAAGTTTTGAGTCAGGGAGAAAGTGCAGTTTTCCACCTTCTCTTTCTGTGTTAAAGCCTGTCTCCTCACTTTCCTGTGGGCTCCAATTTTTTCCTTGAGATCTTTTAGGGTTCTGGGATCCACTTCCTTCCTTTTCTTCCTCACTTGATTGTATTGCAGTGTCTGGATTCTGTGTCTTGGAGAGGTTGATTTGCTGCTGTTTATTCCTCTATTATCTTCCTAAAAGTCTGGGAAGGATGTCTTCTGAGTTCTTGATATATTCTATATGGTAATTCTCTATCAAAAGAATATCAGGATGAAAGGTTTTCTTATTCTGCAGTGTGTGTCTTCAGTATGTTGGTTGTTTTCTTTGCTATGTAGAAACTTTTGATATAATATGATTTCTTCAGTTGTGATGTTATCTTTTTTAATGTAACTCTTACAACGCTAATAACAAAAAATCTTCTACTTCAGTTGCTAGTTAAATACAGCCTTCTAAAGATGATACTAATTTTATGCATAGTAACCAGAACATTGTTTCAGAGTTTACCATGCTTTAATGAGAACTCTTGTCACTTACTCTTGAAAATGCTGCCTTTCATGAGCTTTAATCTTTAATACATGAATTTTTATATTGAAATAAATAAATGTATCAATATCACAACAATGTACTTTGTATCCCCTTTGAAATAAAATTTCATGTCAATAAATAAAAGGGACCTCTTTAAACACTGTCCAACATGTAAACATGTAAAATTGTTTTTCACCTGTAATAAAATATTTTAAAATTCACTCTGTACTCAACTAATTCTGTCATGGGGTACTCTTCAAATATATATATATAATTATCTACTGCAGGATATTAAATCTACTTAATTAATATGTGTATTACATACCTCAAGTAATCATTTTTTAATAGTGAGAATGCTTATAATCTAGTATTTCACAATTTTGAAGTATATGATTCCTTATTATGAACCACAGCCATCATACTGGAAAATAGAGCTTTTGAATTTATTCCTTGTATTTAACTATAATTCTGTATGTTTTTATGAATAAAGCCCTTTTATAACCTAGTGTATTCAGCCCTTGATTTTCAAATGTTTTTCCTCAGGTTCTGTGACTTCAATATTTTAAGAGTTTATATATAAATGAGATCATATATAGTTGTTTTTCTGTGCCTTTATTTCACTTAAGAGAATATATTCCTCAACATGTGCTTTTTCCTGACCTAAGGAACAGATCTCCAAATACATGAGAATTTCATTAATCAAGTAGCCCTAAAAATAGTTAAATACACTTCATATACATTTTGACACATTTATTCTGATGGCATTCAAAAATATCCTTTTAATCTAGTCTATTATAACAATGAACACATCCATTCAGGATAGTATTTATTCAATAAAATTTCTTTCCCTAAACATATTAGTAATAGTAATGTCACTAATGTGTATGGAAATGTAACACTTTGTTATCAATTACAATATGAAACAATTGCTATATCTCAGTTCTTAATATAAAAACATTTCTTCTTTAATCATTTTTAGTGAAAATCAGTTATTTTATTTTATAAATCAGTAACTTTATTTGTTCTTTTTAAACATTTTTTATGAGGTTTACAATTTTCTTAGGGAGTAAGGACATGCATATAAAACATATCATGATTTCATGATTCTGTTTTAATCCTTTCCCCCTCTGCTCACCTTCCCTCCCTCCCTGCATCTTCAAATCTCCTTTCCCTGACTTAATTATGGTTATCATCATTACACTTTTTAAAGTCAGGTTTACAACAAGTTATCACCTGGCTTAGTAGATCTTTAGAATCCTAGAGACCTATACTGGGTCTTATGATTCTTTGTGGCCAGACTAAAAAAAGATGATTTGTAGAATTCCAAAGCAGCTATTAGATACTAGTTAGAAGTGTCACAGTCCCTGAAGAATAAATTAAATTTATGATTAGTAAAAAACCTGCTCTGTCACACTGGGGAATTTAGATTGTGTTTCAAGCCAATGAATCTCTGAAGCATGTTAAGATTTTTAGTCAGCAGTCAGTTGAGCAATTTAGTAACATCACTCTGGCTGCTCAGTAAATCATAGATTTTAGTTGAGCAAAGAGAACTCCTAGGATAATATTGCCAACCCAGTGATAAATCATGGTGTGTTGGACCATAGCCATTATTGTGAATAAGAAGACAAGTGAGAAGACTAAAAAGGTGATGTTAAAGAAACACCAGGGCTAGGTGATGATTGGAGGTTAGCTTTGAGGGAGAATGAGTAATCAAATAATGCAGACAATTTCTAATTTTCCCAGTAGGAGAGACCATGCCAGTATTTACTAAGGCAGGGAACTTTGCAAATGAAAAAAATTAGATGATCAATTTGAATGTCTTCAGGGCAGTGCTCAGTAAATCTTGATTTGTGGTTTTGTAGTTCAAGGGTGACAAAAGAGTAGAAAGAGAATAGAGCCATTTCATTTTATTGATTATCAAAATGATAAAAGAATACATGGAAGTTGAAGACAATATATCTGTATTACACTCACAATATTTAGAAAGCTGCAGTTATAATTGTTGTCAAAGTTTAATAGGTAAACCAACAGAAATAATTTAAAGAAATTCTGAAGACTTTGAAATACTAATGAGCTAGTCAAAAGTATGGTTGTATTTAAAATAACCTAGTTTTTGGTGAGATTGATTAGTCAGGACAATGAGGAGAAATAGAAATGCTTTGAGTAAATGAACTAGTCTTTGGTAAAGCAAAGAATTAAATAGAAAAAGGACAGAAAAGAAAAAGGAAAGAGGAAAAAAAACCTTTTTCCATAGTGATGACGGATGTTCCATTTTTGCAGGGGCCAATAAAGTTTAGATATTTAATGCAGATTGTATCTCAGGCTGTTTAGTTCGTAAAGTGGAAGAGGGGGCAGGGGGAAAAGGTATTTACCAAATATGAGACTGAGACAGCTACTACAGATATGGGAAAGATGAATTCATTAAGGAAGCTTTGCACTGAATTCAATCATTATATGTGAGCACTGAAAATTAGTGTCACAACAATAAGCAAGTGACACAAAAATAGAATTGATCTCCCTTAATCAACGAGTTCAATAGTCAGAAAACAAGGATAGTTATATTCCCCAAATGGAAAATCTAAATATTACTTAGAAGCTAGAGTAAAAAGGGAAGTTAGCTTAGTCTCAAAGCTAGCTTCTAAGCATAGAACCATCTAAACATGGAATATCCTAATGTAGAGTTTGGAGTTTATTATGTCAGTGTTGATTATCCAAGAAAAAGCATGGTCTTACTAGAGTTAATGTGAAGGGTTTGGGGAGAAAAACACATATTCAAAGATGGGATAGAAATGATTGTGGTGCTATTTTTAAAATTGTTCGTAATTGAATTTGCACATCCATTAGTGAATTAAGAATTCTCATTAATACATAACTATAACCTCTATGGATAAAAGAAAAAATAAAACTAAAATAATATAAATACAGTTTCAAAAATTTAGGAGAACTTATAGGGATACTGTTACTGTTTATACTAGGTTAAGAAATAAACTATATTTAACAATTCAGGGATTTAGAGCTATCTGGAATATAGCAGACCTGCCTGGAAATTTCTTTTTCCCTTACATGTTTCCTTTAAAAATAACATCAGTGCAAAGGTCCTGGGTTCAGTCCTTAGTGCAGTAAGTGAATGAATACATTAGAAGCAGAGACCTAAGAAAGGATTTCTTTTTTGTAGGTGGCCTTGTTGAGGACTCTGGATTGTCCTCTTTCCCCTTTCACTAGCATCTGCTCTCTAGAGCGTAAGGCACAGCAAACCCTTGAAACTGAAAGTAAGCCGGAGCTGTGGAAACAGCTGCACATTCCATCCTAAAGAACATGGCCTTGATAGATTGAAAGGAATAGAGAACATTAAAGGAAAGAAAACAAATTTTGTGACAGAGAATTCTAGAAATAAGAAATGTTCCCATTCTTCATTCATATCACAGATAAAAGACACGTTCTCATTTCAGGTCAATAAAGTTGAGGAGATTAAATCCAATGAGAATCTCTGATTAGAGGCAATCACATTAAACGGCTTTAGATAGTTGGCTCCTAAAGAAAAATTAATTGAAAATTAAATTATATTTGTTCTAACATAAAATACTAGGTACGTATCTCTTCTGTCATTTGATATTAAGTAAAGATGATAAATAGCTCTTCAGAAAATGTACCCTGAAAGAGAAAAGAAACATAATTTCACAATTCAGCAAAAAATTGTTATTTTATAAATGATTTTAATAGGAATTTGAAGAAAGTTTTAGAAAATAAATTGACACTTGTAGATGAGTTCCATATGACATGGTAGTAGGACCCATTAGGAGTATGTAAGTCAACAAAAAAAGATAAAAGTAAACAGGTTAAAAGAAATGCATAAGACATTAGATGATGTTGAATGGATTTCAAATGCAAAAAAAATTCCCAGCAGTGAAATTGTATTTATGTTAGTGTGAGAAACATATGGTGCAGTGCTGAGGGAAAATTGTACAGAAAACCCAGAATATAGAAAATAATATATCATAGAATAAGTATCATCCTTGAGAAAGCTGTAAATTTTATAAAAATCTTAATAAATACAGAAAAATCATTTGACAGAATACATTTTTTATGATAAAAGCTATTCATACATGCTGAAGCAATATACTTAAATAAAATAAAATCCATACATTATTATATTGTCACAGATAATTTCAGACTCAGTAGTGAATACGTGCCCCAGGTATTGTAAATGCCAGTGATGCACTCTAGAAGGCTGAGGTAGGAGGAATGCATGTTTATCCATAGCCTGTGTAATTAGGAACTTAGCAACATCCTGTCTCAAAGCAAAGCAAAGCAAGCAAAAGGACTTTTAAAGAAAGGGCTGCTTTTTTGCTCACTGCAAAGGCTGTAGGTTCAACCCCCAGTAATCATAAAAGGGAAAAAGATGTATTCTTTGCCTCAAATATTAAGATATTGCTCAAATTGTGCTTCTATTCAACATAGCATTGAAAGTACCAGTTTATAAAATAGGCCAAAAAAAAGTGAAAATCATCTAAATTTGAAAGAACAAAGTTTAATGATCTCTGCTTGCAGACATGATTTTAAGTATACAAAAGCCTAAATTATTCAGAAAATCATTAGAGCAGATAAATGAATGCAGCAAAGTTGCAAAATGGAAAAACAAGTCAATATGCAGAAATCAAATGTGTGTCTACAGAATGACAGTGAATTGTCTGAAAAGAAATTAAACTGCTGTTTATAGCAACTTATAAATTTAAATATTCTATAATAATTCATCTAAGAGGGTAAAAGATAAGTACACAATAAATTATAAATTGACAAAACAAATTGAGGCAGACAGAAATAAAAGGAGAAGACAGATATGTTCAACAATGAAAGAATCTACTGTATTAACATTTCTATACTATCCAAAATGATCTACACGTTAAATGTAATTTTATTAAAATTCAAGTGCCATTTTCACAGTTATGAAAAAGAAACAAAAAATTTGGGTAAAACCACAAGAGAAGGTTCAAGAAATAGAAATATAGGTAGAAAGACAATATTATATGTAAATACAAGAAATATATAAAGTTTCATTAAATAAAATGAACTACTTGTATCTCTCTGTAGCATTGTGGCTATTAATAATGTACATTTTATTTTATAATCTAATTGTATAAAATTTAAGTGTCTCAACCCACACATAAGAAAGTAGAGCAAAAGGTAAAATCCAATGTCAATCTACAAATCATATATAAACTATGCAGTCTTGGGCAAAATGAAGTACTAATATTTATCAAGTCTAAGAAATGTAACAGAGAAATGTAATAAGCTAATAAAGGGGGGAATTATGTAGTGACATAGCATGAAAAGAGTGGGACTTGTGAAGAGAGATCTGTATGTACTTAAACTTTTTGTACATTCTCATCATATATTTATGAACCTGAAACTGCCTTAATATCTCTATTAATACAAAATAAAACACTGCTTTTAATATTGAAAAGTGGGTTATCATTTATTATATTCTTCATGCTCCTTAAGAATCTCCCAAAAATTCTATATCTAGAAACAAGGCTACTCATAAATTTCTTTCAGCTTTTCTTTTTCACTTTGGCATTAAGTGGAATTATTAAAAAGAGGAAAAGAACAGCATAGGCTAACCATCCCTCACCCAAAGCTATTATCCTCTGCACAATTTGTCATATGAAAGCCAAGAGAAAATGAAAACCATTCAAAACATCATCAATAAACATCATGAGAAAAAGAGGATTTTATAAACTGAGTTCTAAGATAAGTTCTCTAGAATGCCTTGATAACCCTGTTTCATAATTTAAAACACTTAATTATTATGGACTCTGAAAGACATGATTCTATTTCTGTTATGAAAAATTATAGTTGGTAAAACCATTGCTATTTTCTGGTGCTTACTGTCTTTATCTCTGTGAATTGTAGTTTCTATTATCTCTGGGGTCCTGTTCATCTTTTGTTCTATTGTTGCATAATCATAACCTTGAAATGATTAAGTTGTGATTTGAGTATAGAGAGAGATCATGCAAATCAATTTGTAAGAATCACAGACTGTTTCCATGCAAATAAGCTAAGTGATGAACAATAAAGGAAAGAAATGAAGAAAATTATGAGCAGTATTAATTTGCAATTTGTATAAACCCTCTGAATGCTTGAATCTTTCTAAAATGAAACGTGAAGAAATAACCTAGCCTATACCCATCATCCTAATAAAATGTCATTAACATCTGGAAATTAATTTCATTTTTTTTCTGATTATATTTGAAAAGACTAAAATGATGCACTAAATAGATGACCTAACCAACCTAAGTCTTTTATATGGAGAAAAACTTGAACTATTTAAGTTAGGAAATATTTATTCTGGAAGCACAAACAGTAGTAAGTTACTTACTTGTTTAGATTTTTGGAGGTGTATAGATTTTAAGAGTTGTTAAATTCTTTTCAATATTGTTATTTTATAGAAACCATGTATGAATTATAATTAATTTTTTTTGATAAATTAAAGTTAGTTTTCAAAAAGTTGGCTTTCAAAAATTCCTACTTTTTCCACTGAGTTTCCCTTTATCAATGATGCATATAACCAAACAAAGACCAAGGTCAATAAAGTATCATAATAAAAAATATTAAAAACATACTTACCTTCATGTGTATGTTTCCAAGTAATATTTCTCAGTCTTACCTTAATTATCAAGCAGCTAATAATCAAATCACTCATAGCTTTTCAAAAGTCAGATTTAAATTAAATCTAATTATATCTCAGTAGTATAAATACACATACATATTCTCTAGTTTTGAATTGTTTTAAGCAGTTCATGAGATAAACTGCTGTTGTAGTTTATTTTTTGAAACAAAATGAGAGAGTGTATAAATATTCTAGGTGTGCCATTTAAAAATGATAACATTTAGTGATATTTTAACAATAAGGTAAAAATCAAATGAATCAATTCAAAACATAGTGACAAATGAAATACTAAGTATGGTTATTAATCTTAGATAGGAAACAATATTCCATTAACTAGAATGGATCAAAAGGAACTGTCCTCATTTTGTTCATGTTGTCTACTCAAGCAAACAAACTAGAGATCTATCATTACCTTGGGAGCACTGAATTGGAACAAGAGGAGTTTGATTGTCTTTAAGAAATATTTCCATCATTCTGCAGTACTGAGATGAATTGCCCTTCTCTGTCCTAGAGAATTCTGTTTCTGAATACTTGCAAGAAATTGCACAGAGTCAGATTATTTCTTTTAAATGATGCAAAGAAATCTCAGGCAAATTCTTGCTACATTGTTCTATTTGCAGTATTCTTTAACACAACAAAATTTCATATCAGTGAAAAAAAGTCTTTTGCAAGTCCAAATGATTTAAGTTCCATCAAATTTTATTTAGTTATGGACTGGTATCATTTTCAATTCATTTTTGGATGGATAAAGGAAGCACAGTGATGTGAGGGAAAGTACTCTCATTTCATAAACTTTAATATGGTATGTACTCATTCATATTTTTAATAAATTTTCTACAGATGAATGATGACATATTTTTTTTCTCATTTTTATAAATTTCATAGTTAATACACTCTAATTTTATGTATAAAGTCTGCCGGACACTCTATCTTGCAATGTTTCAGTAAGGACCAGTTTTAGTCCTCTCAATATACTTGGCTTTAGAGAAGCACTTAATGGTTTGTATGACTCCCAGGCTTCAGTTTGTTTCATTATCCATTTTTTTTTTAATTTGAAAGAGAATAAAACAAAAGGGGGCAGTACAGAGCAGATCAGAACAGGACAACATGGGCAACACAGTACTTTAATTAAGTCAACTGGACATCAACAGTAGCTAACACCATATCTCTTACTCTGCTATAGTTGAGCATAGTTTCAAATACAATAATATCAAACATAACACAATAGTATAAAGCCATGCATAGAGTTAAAGAATTACAGGGCTTTCTGAACCAAATAACAGAAAATGTTCAATGGGTACTGTAATATCTCATTTTTGATAAAAAAGAAAAAAATTTGTTTGAGCTATCACACATATTCAAATTCCAATAAGACACAATGTGATAGATAGAACCAATGGTAGTAGAACAAAAAAAAGCATGGTAGGACTTCTAAGAAGGATAATATTAAATCAACAATAGCTGTCATAATGTTTTGTTTTCTTCAAAACTGGTATTCATATCATCAAGTATGATATAGTCAAATAAAACAGGATAACACCATTCCAACTGATGATTGAAAACTTTGAAAGTCTTCGAAGCTGTGAGATGGGGACTCATGCTTACCATAAAGTCTTATATACTCTTATCAAATCTCATATTAGGGAGATTATATGGTATTTACCCTTGCGAGTTTCATTTATTTCACTTAAGAGAATGGTCTCAAGTCGTGTCCATTTATTTATAAATACCTCGATGTGATCAATCTTTATAGCTGAGTAGTACTCCATTGTATATAAATGCCAAAACTTTTTTTATCCATTCCTCAGTTGATGGGCACTTAGGTTGTTTCCAAGATCTGGCTATTGCAAATTGTGCTTCTATAAACATGGGTGCACATATATCACTGTGGTATGATGTTTTCAGCTCTTCTGGAAATATGCCTAGAAGCAGAATAGCTGGGTCAAATGGGACTTCCATACGCAGCTTTTTGAGGAATCTCCAGACTGACCTCCACAGTGGTTGCACCAGTCTACACTCCCACCAACAGTGCAGAAGAGTTCCTTTTTCCCCACAGCCTCTCCAACACTTGTTGTTGGTAGTGTTTTCTATCTTGGCCATTCTTT
>PVJX010037359.1:0-17015 GCA_004027295.1 Dolichotis patagonum
TTTTTACTAACCTTTTGAAATAAATGAAAATAGCAATTTACAAAAGAGAAATCACAGAATAATTAAACCATTTGCTCATATGTGATACAAAATGATTAAGAGCAGAATGTACTTACCTTATTCATGTTTTACTGTAGCATGTGGCTTTTTAGCTATTATCCTCTGTGTAAATATGCATCTATTTGTCTTTCATGTTTTTTTTTTTTTTTTTTTACTGGGGATCGAACTTACGACCTCGCACTTGCCAGGCACGTGCTTAAGCCACTGAGCTAAATCCCCGGCCCTATGTTTTATTATATTATACATTTATACTTAAATCATAAACTATTTAATTACCTGTGTAATCACATAGTCACTGTAAACATTGTTAAAATACACTAATAAATTCACTAAGTAAAATACACTACACAAAATAAAATACACTAATAAAATATGCTAATTCTATATATTCCTTGTTTTACCTAACAAGCAATTTATATTTGGATGAGTTTTCTTCCTTTGTTCCAGTACCAAGGATAATAATATATTTTTATATAAAGTTTGTTTTGTATTATTAGGGATGACTATCTTGAAAAGAAATTATATATATTGTGAGACAATATTAGCCTTAATGCTCTAAAACATTTAATTCAAAAAGTTCAAATCAAATGACATGTACAGATGATATACTCCGTGGTAAGTTATATTTGATCAAAATATTTGTTCTGGAATATTCCCAAGACCTTCACCAGTTAGGCCATACATGTTTTATTGATTGAATTTTTTATTTAAAGAACTATTTATTGTTTTTTGGTGTGTGCATTGTAGAAGTTATCCTATCTAGGTTCCTAAATTCAGAGAGACACATTCTTTTGTGAATCTAAAGAGGTGCCCTACGTAGAGTCTGAACAAGAAATTATTCCATGATCATTTGCAATATTACTTGTCCATCTGTCTTATTAATATTCTAAGTTTCTTGAATTAATGTTGCAGAATGAAAAAGTAGTTAAGATCACAAATATGAATCAGTTCACGTCATGTGACCAAAATGCCTTATTGTATAAAGTTTCTATCACCTAGTTTTAATATGGAATTAAAGTGGACAAACCATGCCAAATTATCAAAACAGAAAAATTGTTTATATATTCTTAAGAATGTGAGGTTAGATTTTTGTATGTGTGGTGATAGATATCTATACATTTCAATTGTCTCTGTAAATCAGATTTTTGTCATCTTAAAATTAATTCAAATTATTGTTTATCACCTAAAAACTTTTGTCCACTTAAACACTTCATCTATAACATATTTTCTATTATCTTTTTTACAATGATCAAACATTAAATTATAATAACAAATATGAAACTTTTTGTCAAACTAGTTATTTGCGCATCCCAAATGCATAATTTCAATCCTCATATTATTCCATCATGAGACAATATTGATTCACTTTAATAATTTAAAAAAATTAAAAGTTGCTTGTCTGAGAAAGCAGAGTAAGTACTGTAATTGGATAGACGGTGATACTCAAGTTAAGCTAGATGGTGGCATTTGGCAGGGACAAAAATTGAACTATCATGGGAGTTTAGAGACAGTGGTGCTGGGCTGAGTATCAACAGCTACTGCTGAGCCACAGTTTGCCATAAAACATAGCGGCTTTACCAAAGGAGAGAAGGAGAGGGACACACAACAGGGAACTTTGCAATGTATGGCATATTACTGTTTTAATTACTGTGCAGATATTATGAGGTTTTGCATGTCCCTAAATTTATCAAATAGTACACAATAAGTAAACATGCATGGTTCTTTGCACATTAATTGTGAATATACTTCTATAAAGCTGTGAAAATATATTGGTGGTTTCCAATAAAAATCATTATTATTGTGTGAATGACTGATACCCAGGAAGACCCATGGCAAATGATACTATTGCTGGCAGCCAGAAATTAAACATTCATATCTCAAGTTAGTAAGCAACAAAGGGTGAAAGGAAAAGAAGTACCAGAATTATTTTCAAGAACTCTCAGGGTAGATTACATTCACTTAATTCTTTCCATTCATAGAGGAAAAACCAAGCTGGATATCTTTTGTATGTCTACTTAAGGCTATATTAAAAGAGGAAAAGCTAGAAATCTAAGAGTAAGAGAAAAATAATTTACCAATAATATAAGGTCAAGATTTGCTGTTAAGGATTCAGTAAAACTCCTGTAAGTAGTTTTAAGACTTAAATGCTGATGCTTCCCAGGGTATGAGGCATGTTCTGGCTAATTCTCACAAAGACAAAAAATAGGAAGCACCCTACTCTGACATTCCAGTAACACATTTATTCACAGGAGGGGATTTTTTAAGAAGCTCACAGAATAAGACAGGGAGGAAAGTTTGGTGTCAGTCCAGTTTGGGAAAGATGACAAACAGAGCATAATTGATTGCCTAATATATATATATATATATATATATATTTACTAGGTTATCTTGTCTAATGCAATTAACTTCTCCTAAGTAAATACTTCAAGGTATGTTTCATATCACATTGTTTTCTACCCTCATAAAAATAATTTTATTGCAAAATTACTCAAGTTTTTAGAATAACTAGTAAAACATCTTGAAATAAATGCATGGGATCATTTTATTTTTCAGACATAGTGTAGCAGTAAAAAGTACACTAATGATTGCTGGTAAAGGGTGTATTAAGGAGTCTGAAAAAGTTTCAAGGGAAAATTTAGAGAAGATATGTTCTAAAGGGTATTAAGCCTAAAGTCCAATTTGCTAAATCTTCCTCTCAGAAAGAAAATAGAAAGTAATAGCAATGGACACAGCAGGGGTGTTAAGTTATATAGAATCACTCTCTCTGTTAAAGCAACAATCCAGCTAAGGTTTCTGCTAAAGCAAAAGGCCAGGAAAGTTGCATTCAATTTAGGGCCTGGACTATTAAGTACCTAGACCTGTAAAAAAAGGTACTCACATCAGTCTAACTTCCCTTGTTTATAGATAAAGGTTTTCAAGACTACAGCAGAAGTGAGAGGTAAAACTAGAGCTTGCAATTTTCTTCACCAAGGCTTCACTTGGGGAAGATATTTAGTTATAATATTATTAAGAAAAGATGATAGTGATAGTTAATATATAGTTCTATATGTCAATACCTCTGGTAAGAATCCAAACACTTAAAAGTCAACAAGATGAAAAACGTTTTTTTTTTTTTTCAGAAATAGAAATTTTGTTTTTTTACTTAGGGTATCTGCTCATTGAAAAAACCCCTCAATACCTGCTGTGTCCAGTAAAACAAGTAACAGTAAGATACATGCCATAGCTGCCTTTGTGATTCAAAATATTTTATCTGTCTTCAGAAAACCACAGAAAGTAACTGTTCTCTCTGTTTTTCTGACACTATGTCTGTCTATTCTAACATGCTGTACATAAGTCAACCTTCAATTTCCAGCTCAATTTCTAATCCTGGTGTTATTTCCCACATCAGCATCAGAAATGATTTCTGACTCACTTGAATTTCACAACTGTGTATTATATTAACTACTGTTAGTCTGTGATGAGTTTGCATTTGGTATTGAAAAAACCAGTGACTTCCTACATGGTAGAAACAATCATCCTTGATTTGTCATAGGGATTCTTAGAATATGATATAGTTCTATGATATTTCCCTTTATATTTTATATTTTTTAAAGATTCATAGAAACTGAAATTTGGACATAATTTCTAGTTATGTCTTGCAATTATAGGAATGAGTTTTTATTAACAGATTGTCCGATTTACAAATATGTAAAGTGGAGATTATAACAGTATATAATTCATAAGATTTTGTAAGTGTGTAGTAACTGTAGTGTGCTTTTTAAAGTTTCAGGTTTGTGATAGGCATTAGAGCAACAAAACTAGAAATTTATATTCATATGGTAATACCTACCTAGTTATTATCAAGCAAAACTATGTTTAATTATATAGGCAATAATCATGAAATCTATGATAGAATATTGAGGATTTATACTAGAATACATTTTGAAATGGCTTTTAATGCTGGGAATGAAACTGTTGGTACTGACACTTAGGCCATTCTGACACCAATGATTGTATGTAGTATGTGTAATGGACTAAAAAAATCCCATTTTTTAGATCAACAATCTTGTATCTTTTCTCAACTGTATCACTGTAATTCCAGACTCAAAAGAATATGTCAGCCTGGAGGAGACAGTCTATCTTGATGATTCTCAACTCCTTAGTCATTCTCTTCTTTTACACTTTTCTTCTTTCTCACTAATTTCTTCAATTCTATCTTTCTTCTGTCCTCGGTTTTCTCTTACTCTGGAAAAGAAAATGTTTCCAGCAAGCTTTGTTAACCTCTTTCTTCTACTAATAAAAGATACTATTCTGTTTCCCTATATTAAGATAGTATTTATGTGACAGCGTTCCTTTGTGAAGGTAGAGTGCTCAAAAGAGCAAAGGGAAAATCATCTTATTGACATTTTATCTTATATTAAACCACATACTGTGGACACTGTAGAACATTTTAAGTTGGTAATACTTTCCATAGATGTTCACACACACAGGTCAATAAATGGAATAGACGCCTGTTCCTAAAGGTGTCAAGATGTGTGAGAATGTGTCCACTGTGATATTTAACCATCTGGCACTTATTAACTTTTAAACACCAAATTAGAAAGAGATAACGTGGTTAATATTATTGTACATAGACTCTCTCAGGTATTGTCTGCTTGCATACCTGCAACAGAGTCCTGATTTATTCTACTCATTGCCATTTTACGTGCACAGATTAATTTCTGTCTGCAGTCTGGGAGATCCATTACATTGTTTTTGATGACTAAACTAATAAAACTGGGAAGACATTTTTATTGAATTTCTCAGAAAGTCAGAGGACTTGCTAAAGGGATTTTTGTGTAAGAGCCAAAGCATTTTATTATATTGGTGATTTCCATCAGAGCCGTGGGGGAGAAGACCTTTAATTTTCCTTGTAGAAGTCACTATATAAAAAACAGGAAAAGAAAACATTGATGAATTTTATTATTGATGTTTCTAGAAATTTTTCATATTTATGGATAGTTGCCGACTGAACTATCTGTGCTGGGAAGGACAACCTGAGGCCATCTGTTTATCTTGCTTAAGTTGTGCGGACTCACCTGATATTATTTTGTGGATATTTTATGACTGGTTTCTTGGGATGATTAATAGTTTACATCAGATATCTACTATGAGTTAAGTACTGTGCTGTAACTACCTGTTTGTAATTTTATTCATCCTCTATTACTCAATAAAAAATATAATGGAGATTTTTAATTTGCAAGTATTTTTTTAAAAGATCCTAACTTTTACATGTGGTTTTTTAAAACTATTTTTGTATTTTATACTTGATTGGTGGTTTTGCAGTAGTGTGATTAGTGAAGAATAACCACTACATTTTGTAAAAAATGACTTGATTATCATGACCTGTGGTCCCTTAATTTCTTCCAAAAAAATATTCTATGCAGAACTATGACTTTAATCTATGTTATGTGGAACACAGACACTGGTTTAAGTGTTTCTGCTACAACAAGATAGAAATATAGGCTGTCTCCACACAAAACTGAGGTTGATTATAATACATAAACTATGACATCTACATTTCCTCCATTGGAAAAACAGGAAGTATTTAAATTTCCCCTGATAAAATAATTTCATTCTGCTAGCTCTGAACTAGAACTACATGTCTAATTTTTTTTCAATTCAACATTCTTCAATACAATAACTTCTCTGTGAAAAGACACTAAACAATTACTGGTGACATTACTTAATAATCAGCCCATGTTAAATTTCATAGACTTTGTAAATTACCTAAGTTTTTTCATTGAAAGTAATTGCATGCTCTTTTGTGTGTGAAAGAATTACTGTTTACTGTATTTTATTTACTACATAAAACACATTACACAGATGAATCATAATTTTTTCCTTTGAAATTTAGGTTAATGTAGATTTTAACAATTTTAAAAATTGTAGAAAACTTCATCTTCAAATTGCTCATGCTGGAGATTATTTCCTAAAGTAATATTACAAAATTAGGAAAATGACATTTGAAAGGATTTTGATATACAACATATAAAAATTTTGGTAGGATATTTCTAATGTACTTAAATTTTCTGAAAAAAATTCTGAATATAGTTATACAAGAATGATCTGAATGTATAAGTTTATAATTTTGTTACAATACAAAAATGGTTTGGGATATATAACAGTTAAATATTTTATAAACATGGGAAAATAAAAATATTTTAAAGAGTCTATATTTAAAAACTCTACTACCTGTTAACACAGTGAAACAATGATAATAAATATTAATACAAATTGATATAAATAACAAACACAACTAAAATCCAAACAACTGAAAACATAAAATTCTATTAAAGAAAAGAAACAATAGAACTGTCAGACATTTTTGTCAGAAATGTAAAAAATATAGCCACTTTGGCAATGTCCTATAAAGCTTATCATATATTTACTATATGATCCAGAATTTGGGCCCTTTAATATTTATTTATTTGAAAATTTGTACTTACACAAACCTTAAACACAGAAAGTTAGAAATAAATTATGTGAAGAGACATCATATATAAATGGGAAATAATTTACATGTCATATCCAACAAATATTTAATACCCAGAATATGAAAACATGTCAAAATATTTAATATCAAAACCATTCTGATTTAAAAATGGACAAAAACCACCTAAATAAAAGACAATGAAATATGCTCATTTGCCATAACATGGAAGGAACTGGAGCCTATGCTAAATGAAATAAGCCAGGCACTGCAAGACAAGGAAGGCTTGATTGCACTTCTATGTGGAATACAAAAAAGCTGATTTCCAGAAGACGAGAGCAGAAAGTACTGACCAGAGACTAAGGGCCAAGAAGAAATGATGAGTGGTTGATCAGTGGGGTACTAAGCCAAAATTAGATTAGACTGAGAAGTTCTGTTGTGTTAGTACACAGCAGAGTGACTTTGATAATGATATGATGTACATATAGGTTTCAAAAACCTTCAAGTCATGATTTTGAATTTTTGAATAAAAGAAATGACAACTGTTTGCAGAGACTTAAATATTTAATCTGAATAAAAAACATTACACTTCCTATGTCACTGAAAGATCACATGGTATCTGATAAATAGATAAACTTTTCTATTTTTATATATTAGTTAAAGAATATGTTTGATTTAAATTTAAGAAACTGCACACAAATATTTATAGTTACATTATTGAAAGTAAGCAAGAGGCTAAGATGTCTTGGGAAAGGAAAAAAGAACAATTTGTGCTTTCATTGTTTGATCATTTGTTTTTCATCTGTATCTTGTAATCTGAACAACTACATTGAAGATAACAATACACAATATATTGGTCAGTGTTAATCTCCTATTATTTTATTTTGAAATGTTTAATCTTGGTTTATATTTTTTAATTTTTTTAAATTTTATTTTAAAGAGGGTAAAATCAAACAAAACAAAACAAAACAAAACAAAACAGATCATAAAAAAACAATGTAAGAGGCACAGATTTCAAAGCAAGACAACCAGAGATCTTCACTGTCTATCATGTTGTCTCTTGTTTTCTTCCAAATATTTGTCCATTTCTTCACGTACAATGAATTCATACAAAACAAAATAGTATAAAACTGATCAGAACAGGATGAAGAAGGCTTTGTAGGTCTTCAAGACCAGACAATAGGGAAGTCAACAATGATTGCCTTAATGTCTCTCATTCTCTTCAAAATAGTTGTCCATACCTTCACATATGTTGAAGTTAAACAAAATAAAACAGATGAAAATACTCTGAACAAAGCATAATAGCATTGCGGGATTTCACATCATGATGCTGCAGAATCAGCTCTGGGTACCTTACTGTCTCTTTTTCTTCAAAGTAGCTGTTCATCTCATTGTGAATTATATAATTGAGTCTCATAAACTGTTTAGGAGAAGTTCTATGCATGCATGAGTCTTTACATGTATACCTATCCTTTCTATATTAGAGGGAAAAACAAGGCAAGACAAAACAAAACAAATTCCTAGAAAAACATGAAATGAAAAAGACATATAAACAACAACAGCAAAGAGCTCAGAACACTGACAATACAGGCCTTCAAAACAAGATAGTATGAGCATAACTAGGGTTGTTATTTTACAACCCTGTGGTAATCAAGAGTTCCTCAGATCTCCATACAATAATATGTACAACTGTTCCAATCCTATGATTGTTAACTATTTTGATTCAAGAACTTATAGAATTTGTAGTACAATCATCTTAGCTATCCTAAGTGTGTTTATGTAATTTTAGATATTTTTTCTTTTCCTTTCCTTTTTCTTTTTATTTATTTTCCCTGAGATACTATTTTTCCTCTTTAAGCAGATACTTATTCTTTCACTGGATTTTTTGAGTTTCTTGGATCTTATGTACTCTTATCATTTCTTATACTAGGGAGACTATACAGTATTTACACATGTGAGTTTGATTTATTTCACTTATGAGTATGGTCTTGAGTTACATCCATTTACTTATAAATATCTTAATGTGATCATTCTTTATAGCAGAGTAGTACTCCGTCATATAAAAATACCACATCTTTCTTTATCCATTTCTCAGTTGATGGGCATTTAGGTTGTTTCCAAGATCTGGCTATTACAAACTGTGCTACTATAAGCATGGGTGCACATATATCACTGTGGTATGATGTTTTCTGGGAGTATGTCCAGAAGTGGAATAGCTGAGTCAAATGGGACTGCCAATCTCTGCTTTTTGTGGAACCCCCAGACCTACATTCAGAGCAGTTGTACCAGTCTACACTCCCACCAACAGTGCAGAAGAGTACTTTTTTCCCTACAGCCTCTCCAGCATTTGTTGTTGGTTGTTTTCTTTATCCTAGCCATTCTGGAGTGAGATGGAACCTCAGTGCTGTTTTAATTGGCTTTTCTCTAATGACCAATGATACTGAACATTTTTTCATGTATTTATTTGCCATTTTTATTTCATCATCTGAGAACTGTGTATTCATCTCAGATGCCCATTTTTGGAATGGGTTTTGAATTTTGGGGATCTGATTTTTTTTTAATTCTTTATATGTTCTGGACAGAATTCCTTTCTCTGAGGGACCATTTACTAAGAATTTTTTCCGCAATTTTTGGGTTTTCTTTTCACTATACTGGAGATTTCTTTCAACATGCAAAAACTCTTTAATAGGACACCATCCCAGTTATTGTTTCTGTGAAGTATTTTGCATGTGGTTGGATTCTTGTTCATGAATTCTTTACCTACCCCTATGTCTTCAAGATTTCTACTTACTTTGCCTTCCAACAGATTCCCTGTTTCTGTTTTAATATTTAGATCTTTGCTATATTTAGACTTCAGTTTACTAGATGGTGAAAGGCATGGGTATAGTTTTAGTTTTTGGCATATGGAGACCCAATTTTTCCAGCACCATTTATTGAAAGACTATCTTTCATCTAGTGGACCTGTCTGGCATCTTTATCAAAGATAAGGTGCTGAGTTTGTTTGTAGTTGTAGTTGTATCTTCTAATCTATTCCATTGATCTTCAGGTCTGTTTTTATTCCAGTACCATGCTGATTTTATTATAGTAGCTTTGTAGTATAACTTCAAGTCAGGGATCGTGATGTCTCCTGCCTTGCCTTTGTTGCTTAGAATTGCCTTTGCTATTCTAGGTCTCTTCTGGTTCCAGTTGAATATTAGGAGTGATTTCTCTAGATCTATGAGGTATGGTAGTGATATTTTGATTGGGATTGCATTAAATCTGTATAACAATTTTGGGAGAATGGCCATTTTCACAATGTTTGTTGTTCTTATCCATGAACAAGGAATGTCTTTCCATTTTCTGAGGTCCGATTTCTTTTTTCAAGGTATTATAATTTCTTCTGAATAGATCTTTTATTTCTTTTGTTAGATTGATTCCTAAGTATTTCATTTTTTGGATCCTATTATAAATAGTATTGTTTCTCTTATTTCTCTCACAGTGGTTTTGTTGTTAGTGTATAGGAATGCTATTGATTTTTGAGTGTTGACTTTGTATGCAGCTACATTACTGAATTTACTTACTATACCTAGGTGTCTTTCAATGGAGTTTTAGGGTCTTCTATATAGAGTACCATGTCATCTGCAAATAATGATAATTTAACTTATTCTTTTCCTATCCTTACTCCTTTTAATTTTCTCTCTTGTCTAATTGTTCTGGCTAATATTTCCAGCACTATATTAAATAGGAGCATTGATAATGGACATCCCTGTCTTTTTCCTTATTTTAGGGTACAGGCTTTCAGTTTTGGGCTGTTTAATATGATGTGGGCTGCTGGTTTGTCATAGATGGCTTTTATAATATTGAGGTAAAGAACATCTATTCTTATTTTCTGTAAGGTTTTTATCATGAATAAGTGTTTGACCTTATCAAAAGCTTTTTCTGCATCTATAAAAATGCTCATGTGGTTCTTATTTTTGGGTCTATTGATATGGTGGACTACATTTATTTATTTGCATATGTTGAACCATCCTTGCATTACTGGGATGAATACCACTTGGTCATGGTGTATAATTTCTTGATTTGCTGCATTCTGTTTGCCAGTATTTTATTGAGAATTTTTGCATCTATGTTCATTAGGGAGATTAGCCTGTAGTTCTCTTTTTTAGGTGGGTCTTTCTCAGGTTTCAGCATTAGAGTAATGTTTGCTTCCAGGAATGAGTTAGGGAGTATTGTTTCCCTTTCAATTTCTTTGAAGATTTTGAGGAGTGTTGGAATTAAATCTTCTTTGAATTTCCTGTAGAATTCCATGGTAAATCCATCTGGACCTGGGCTTTTCTTTGTTGCTAAGGATTTCATTACATTTTCAATTTCATTAATTGAAATTGGGTTATTCAGCTGTTTTACATCTCCTTGACCCAGTTTTGGTAATTCATATGTTTCTAAGAATCTGTCCAATTCTACTGTGTTATCAAGCCTCTAAGAGTATAGGTTTGCAAAATAGTTGTTGATGATCTTCCATACTTTCACAAGGGTCTGTGGTGATTTCACCCTTTTCATTCCTGATTGCATGAATCCAAATTTTTTCTTTCCATTTTTCAATAAGCTTGTCTAGAGACCTGTCAATTTTATTTATTCTTTCAAAGAACCAACTCTTTGATTCATTGATTGTTTGTATTGTTTTCTTAGTCTCTATTGCATTGATTTCTGTCCTGATCTTTATAATTTCCCACCTTGTTATGGCTTTGGGCTGGGCTTGCTGTTCTTTTTCTAGATGTTTGAGATGAAGCATCAGTTTGTCTATTTGTGTTCATTCTGTCTTCCTGATGTGGGAACTCAGTGCAATAAATTTTCCTCTGATGACTGCTTTCATTGCATCCCACAGGTTCCAGTAAGATGTATTTGTATTTTCACTTGCCTTTAAATATTTTTTAATTTCTTCTTTAATTTCCTCTGTGACCCACTGATTGTTCAGGAGTGTATTATTCAGTTTCCATGTGTTTCTGAGATTTTTGCAGTTTCTTTTGTCATTAATTTCTAGTTTCATGGTACTATGATCTGATAACATGTATGGGATAATTTTAATTCTTTTGCGTTTCCTTAAGCACATCCTGTGGGCTAATATATGGTCTGTTTTAGATAACATTCCATGTGTTGCTAAGAAGAATGTATATTCTGATGTTTTTGGGTGGAACACTCTGTATACATCTACTAATTCCATTTGTTCACAAGTTTGATTCAGTTCTGTTACTTCTTTGCTAATTTTCTATCTAGTTGATCTGTCCCTTTGTGTCAATGGCATGTTATGTTCTCCTGTAATAATTCTGTTATTGCTTATTTGATTTTTCATCTGTTAATATTTGTTTTTTTAGCTGGGTGCTTCTGAATTTGGTGCATACATATTTAAGATTGTTATCTCTTCCTCTTGAAGTTTCCCCCTAACTAGTATGTAGTGACCTTGTTTATCTCTTAGGATCATTCCTGGTTTAAAGTTCACATTGCCTCCAAATAGAATAGCTACCCCTGCTTTTTTGGGGAATCCTGTTGTATTCAGTATTGTTTCCATCCTTTGACTTTCAGACAGTGAGTTTCCTTTTGGGTTAGATGGGATTCCTGTATACAGCATATGGTTGGATGTTATTTCTTGATCCATTCTGCCTTCTGTTTCTTTTAATTGGTTAATTGAGGCCATTTACATTAATGGTTATAACTGATATTTATTGGTTTACTTTGACATGTTATCTTTCTGCTGTTGATTCTTACCTTTCCACTCTGTTTAAATATTTGCCTTGCTTAGTGTTTTTTTCTTATGTCTGTTAGAATGTCTTTCAGTATTTTTGCAGGGTTAGTTTGGTGGTCATGAAGTTCTATAGCTGTTCTTTGTCATGGAAGTGTCTTATTTCTTCATCCATTTTGAAGGACAGTTTTGCAGGGTACATCAGTCTTGGTTGGATGTGGTTTTCCTTTAGGTTCTGAAATACTTTACTCCATGCTCTTCTTGACTTCATTGTTTGTGTTGAGAAGTCTGCTGTGATTCTCATAGGCTTTCTTTTATAGGTGATCTGTCTCTTCTCTCTAGCAGCTTTTAATATTCTGTTCTTATACTGGAATTCTGGGATGTTGATTATTATATGTTTGGGTGTAGTTTTATTTTGGTTATGATTATTTGGAGTTGTATATGCTTCACTGATCTATCTGCCAGCTTTCATGGTCATGTTTGGAAAACTTTCAGCTATTACTTCTGTAAATAGTCTCTTGATATCATTTGTGCTGTCACCTTCCTTTTCATTTATACCTATCAATCTTATGTTGTTTTTCTTTGCATCATCTTGCAGTTGTTTAATTGTTATTTCCTGGTTCTTTGTTATTTTTGAAAGATATTTCCTTTCTTATTCACTAGCTGCAATCTTGTGTTCAAGGTCTGAAACTCTATTTCACTTTCGTTGAGGTGTTTTTGCCAACTTTCAATGAAATTTTTGATTTCCTGTATATGTCTTTGAATCTGCTTCATGCATTCTGTTTGTTTCTTATATTGTTCATTCAGAGGTTCCATCATTTTACATAGTTCCTCTAATTTATTAACTATGTCGTCTTTATATGTGTTTAGCATTTCTTTCATAACATTTACCATTTCTTCTTTTACCTGGGAGACTATTTCTGATTTGAGTTCTTTATAGCTTCCTGGATTTGTTTCTTTATTTCAGTTGTTATAATTTCAGGAATTTCAAGTGTATGGCTTATATTTTCTTCTGTGTCTGTATCTCCTAGGCTTGCTTGGGTTGGGCTGGAAGTTTGAGATTGCATTTTGCTCTTTTTTTGTCATTTTCCTTTATTTCTGGGTTTTCAGTGATGTTTCATAGCTTCCCTTGTGCACTGGGAATCACCTGGCCCACTTTTGTCAATTGGGGCAGACTGCAGGCAACTGCTAGCCCCTTGGAGTTCACTGGGTGTGGGCCACTTAGGCCTGCAGGGACCTTATGTGCATCTTCAAATGATTTCAGATGCAGGGCATGGTCCTACCACCTGGGAGTGACATTCCAAGGCTTCCCTGTGCACTGAGATTTGACCCATGTGTGTTCACAGCCTGGGACTGAATTCCAGCTCCTGCTAGCTGTTTGGAGTTTGCCGGGTGTGGGCCAGTTAAGCCCATCGGGACATCTCCTGCGTCCTCCAGGTAATTTCAGACATAGTGCGTGGTCTTACCACCTGGGAGTGATGTTCCAAGGCTTGCCTGTGTGCTGGGATTTGATCCCTGCGCGTTCAGGACCCAGTCTATATATTTTTTATTTGAAATAAAAAAGAATTTTTTTTAAAAAAATGAGTTACCCATTCTGAAAAACTTCAGTCAACATTGTTAAGTGTAATAAACCAATTTGAAAAGTCTGTGAACTATATGATTCCAAGTATGTAAACCTTTTATAGTTCTCAGTCTTATCAAACTATGAAAGGACTTAGTTTGGGATAAACTGTGTGATATTGCTGGCAAATCATGTGTTTCAAGAAGTTATATACAACAAGTAAAATGTGAGTATGAGAATATCTCTGTCACAGTGAGATACTTGCTATATTTTAGAAATCAGCTGTAACACAATGTCAATTAACATACAAATGTGGCACAATATATCTGTGTAAGAAGAGAAAATGAGTACTTCACAGGATTTACTAACCACACACATGTAAACAAATTATTTAATATATATAAATCTCTATTTTTCTATGAAATGACAGTTCATAACTAAACAAATTTCAATTATTTAGTGGAGCACTAAAATATTACATATATGCACATGTGGTCACATTATACCTATTCATATATAAGCATTTGTAGATTTTGTACATTTTAAATTCTTGAAGACAATCTTCAAATTTAGCATGTAAAAGTAGAAAAATTAATTCCCTAGGGTTTCATAAGCATGAGAACAATAAAATCAACTTAAAATTGTATCTGCATCAAAGCCCTTATTTCCTCTTAGTAACTTAAAAGAACAGAAGAAAATATATGTGGATTAAAATAACAAACATTATAAAAGAGCCCTTTAGTAGGGAAAGCATTTATGGTGGGCACTTTTAGCTTTCGGAGAGTGGTAAACATTTTTCTTTTATTATTTATAATTATCTTAAAATGCAATATTTTGTGCTATGTACATTTACATACATTTGTAATAGACTATTTCAGCTGTAAACAAAACAAAGCAAAACAAAAAAAACTTCAAAATGCCAAAAATGTTAGATGCTAAAAGTAAGCCATTTTTTAAAAGTATGCTTGATTTAATAATGATTTGTTTATGAATTCAAAAAGCTGTTTGGTTCAATGACTTTTAGACTGATCGGTATTTCACTAAGCCAACTTTATTCCTAAATAACAAAGCTGTGGTTTGTGACTTACTGAAAATTTACATCTTCTATTTAGAATGAATTTTCCTAAGGTTTTTTTGGTGATAAAGTGACATATTCTGTCTTTTTTCTCCCCTGCAACCATCTGGCTTTGGTATAAAAAATCATTTCCACAGTGGCCATTGAATTCTGGTGCACTGAAAGGCATGTCCAAAATGTGCTTCTCTCAATATCTTCACACAAACGACCTTTTGTTCTCGCAGAAACAGGCTCATTTGGAACAAGAAAGAACCTGTCATGCCATTTCCCTGCTACAATATTCATTAGTTGTGGGCCATGATCTTCTGAGTCTCTACAGAAGATTCTTGTTAACAAGCCTCTAGTCAGCAATCTGCTTTTTCCCGTGTCTCAGTAACACTGTAGCAGGCTTACTAACTCTTAGATCAGCCTATTTTCGTGGCATAATATCTTTATGCTTTGGGACACTGCTTCCTCCAGCATTTCCCCTGTGCTGGCAGAGGTATATATGCCAAATCATGACATTTGAATCCTCCACAGGCCAGACTTTTTCCACTGTCACAACTGATCCTGCCTTCAAGGTCTAAGCAATTAGTATAAAGTAGATGCTTAGTTGCCAGGAAACTGCCTAGAGGTGGGTTTCATGCATTTTAGACATACATCAAAAAGTTAAGGCAGCCTTGGTGGCAATCTTGACTACTGGGGAGGCCAAAATAGGAGGACTGCAAGTTTTTGACCAAACTGAACAATTTGATGAGAGCCTGTCTCAAAAGTAGAGTAAAATAGCCCTTCCATAGCAGGTGCAAGACCCTGGGTTTGACCCCCAAGTAATGAAAATAAATGAATAAATATGCCTGGCACTTTCAGATTCAAATTTAAAAATTTTCCTTTGTTTGTACACTTATCAAATCATTTTAAAAATGGTTACAAACCCTCCACACACACACATAAATAATTAAAAAATATTGAGGTCTAGAATGCATTACCAAAGATTTGTATTTGAGAATTATAACATACAATCATGATTTGCTTACAAACAACAACGTATTTTGATAAAGCATAATTAAGTAATCTCATCAGCATTCACACATCATGGAACACACATTTTTATAAGAACTTTGATATTGCATAGATCAATCATTGACTTGAAATTTGTGTAACAGTATATCATTTGTGGTAAAATTTTTTAATAAAAATAAAAGTCTACATTCTAAAACAGCAATCAAAATTATAATATAGCAAACACTTAAACCAGTACTATGTTGTATATTATTATTCTCAGTATTATGTAACATGCATTATTTTGTAGAGCTATGGTTTTACATGACTGGTAGCACAGTAAGTTTGTTTGCGATAGCATCAACACAAATATGTGAGTAAAGCATGGAACTGTGTTGTTACAATGGTTACAACATTACTAGGACACAGAAATTTTTCAATTATAATCTTTGTTTATATAATGCATTTGATTGAAGCATTTTTCAATGCATAGCTATATTAACACAGCACAATTTACATTATATTTGGCATGGATGTAATTCTCAATGTTATTTGCAAATAGGTTATATCAAGAGCAAAGAGATGGGACACTTATGGGCTGAAGAATGATAGATGACCAACAACAACTTAGATTTCACAGGATAATTCACTTAAAGAAAAAATGATCACTAAATCACTCTGTCAGATATTATGTTAGTCAGCTTTTCACTGCTGTGAGAGAATTCCCGAAATAAACAAACTAAAAGGAAGAAATTTTTGTTTTGGCTCATTGTTATCGAGGTTTCAATCTGTGTTCAACTTGTTCATTGCTTTTGGGTCTTTAAAAAGCCAGAATGTTATGAAGGGCTCATAATGGTAAAGTTGCTCACCTCAAGGCCGCTCAGAAGCACAAAGATAGGAGTGATGAGGGTCTCATTATTCTTTTCAAGGGCTCATTCCAAAGACCTACCTTCCTTCCATTATTCCTCATCTCCTGATTTTTTTTATGTATCCGTAGTGCTACAGGAAGATGACCACGTATTCAAAATATGAACTTGTGTCAGAAATTTAAGATCCAAGCCATAACAGACATATGAGTGTAACCTTCTTCTAGAATTTGTGATGGGAAAATTATAGACCAATGCACTTCTGCAGTTCTTTAGCACTAGAAGTTGGAGTGTCTAATGTTGGCTACTTT
>PVJX010037360.1:0-16997 GCA_004027295.1 Dolichotis patagonum
TTAACGGTGTTGCTCTATTCAATACTCTGTGTTGATGTGTTCTATAATGTGTATTTCTTTGATTTTGCTGTACCTAGTAGAAGAACAACTATTGTGAAGACAACGAGATATACAATGTTGCCTGTTACTGTTGTCCTGGTGACCTGCTGTGATGTTCTGTGCCAATTTCACTATACTGTCTCAATTGGCTTTATTCCATTCTGTTTTTTTTTTGTAACTGTTTGCAGCCTCACTGTGTGTTCACTTTGTATGCCTTAATTTTGTAACATGAACAGCTATTTCTGGGAGGACAGTATGTGGCTTGTCAACTAGTGATTTATGGGTTTTTTTGAGGTTCTGTATTGTTTCTACCCTTTTTTCTGTATTGCTTTTTTTTCTCTTTAAATAAAATTTAAAAAAAAAAAGTCAGTCAGGAATAGGGCCTCAAAGGGTCCAGGACAGAGGACCAGATGTCTTGTGACCATGGAGGAGACAGATACCTCCTGCTGTAGGCCAGATCCCAAGAAAAAAGGCTAAACTTGGCCCTCAAACTCCACAGGGAGACCTTAATATGGTTTTTCATGTTTTCAACAACAGAGATAAAAGTCAAAAGAAAAAAATAACAATCTGATCTTTTAGCAGTGACACTTGGAGCTCTAAGATAGGTAAACTGAGGCAAGGTAGAGCTGCCTGAGAACATGCTTCAAGTGAGTCATAAAGGACACTGGGCAAGAGAATGTCCCTTCTGCAATCTCAAGGGCCATTGAAAGGGTGACTGTCCTAGTCACCAGAGAGTGAGTAAGCCACCGCTAACTCCTTGCCCTCACAGGAGATCTCGTCACCACCGGATTCATCACTGGCTGATCTACTTGGACTTGCTGCTGAAGACTGATGGGGCTCAGGGTCTACAGCCCCCATTAAGGATCCTTCTCAGGGCCCCAAGCCTCACTGGAGGTCTCAGGTAAAACACGCTCTGTACTTGTAGACATGGAAGCCATGTATAGTGCTCTTCCTGAGATTTCAGGCTGTTATAGCAACACCTCAGTGTCTGTAGTGGGTGTTGACAACTAACCTACACAGCCTCTTCAAACAGGGCCCATTCCATGCAGGTTCCAAACTCTCTTCTTCACCCGAAGCTTCCTAGCAATTCCAACATGTCCCACATCCCTTTTAGGTAGGGATCTTCTTCAAAAGCTTCCCTTCCCCTTTACCTTCTCCCTCCCCATAGCTCTTGTCCTCCAGACACCCTCACAGTGCCCACAAAGCCATCCCCTCCCCTCCCTTCTTCCCTTGTTGATCCCATAGTTGGAGACACCTCCGACCCCACTGGTGCTACCCATGCCATACTTGTTTTAGTTTGTCTCAGGGCTCCTTCAATTTTTTCTTATGTGCCCCAATATCCCATAGCTCCCAAACATTTACCGGGACTTAAACCTATAATCAAGTGTCTTTTAGACAATGGTTTTCTTAAACCTACCCATTCGCCCTACAATACTCCCATTCTCCTGATACTCAGCCTAATGGGTACTATCAGCTAATACAAGACCTTAGGGTAATCAATAATGCTGTTACCCCAATTCACTCAGTGGTGCCAAACTCCTGTACTATGGTCTCTCATATTCCTCCCTCCACCACTCACTTCATAGTCCTAGACCTTAAAGATGCCTTTTTTACCACCCCCTACACCCTGATTGTCAGGATTCCTTTGTGTTTATGTAGACCAACCCAGACACCCTCAGGTCTCAACAACTTACTCACACCTGTCATATCTGTGGTAGAACCTCTCCTCAGGGACTCAAATCATGCCCTTCCTTTCCTACTCATCAATTTCACAGACACACCTCTGGTCAGGACTGGCAGGTAGATTTTACACACATGCCCCGCCACAAAACTTTCAAATGTCTTCTTACCTTTGTCTGTACTTTTTCAGGATGGATAGAAGTCTTTCCCACAACCAGGGAGACTGCTGATGTAGTTACTAAAGTCCCGTTACAAGAAATCATTCCAAGGTTTGGTCTACCTCAGAGTATCCAGTCAGATAATGGTCCAGCCTTTATTTCTCAGATCTCTCAACAGGACTACAACCAAAGTGAAGTGGCCCCTACCTGGTTCCTTGGAACTCCAACAGTGGTCAAGGTTGCTGGACTGCCATCTTGGTTCCTCATCACTCAAGCTAGGCGGTGCCCTCCCAACCCTAACTCCCCTGACTCTAAACATCCTGAGTGGTCGTCTCATCTCCTATCTCCCGTCTACATCTCACCAAGGCCCCACAGCCACAATTTTCAGGTTAGGTCATGTTTTGTTGTCCTATTTGGTTCCTGATCCCTTGCATGGGACCCCCCCCCGGGGTCTAGGATCTCCTCTCCCTTACAGTGACACAGCCACAGCCCTCCCCACCCCTAGTGTATAATTTCCCAAACATGATTCAACTGTCAGGCCTTACATCTCTCATGCCTCCCATTCTCTCCAGCTCAACCCCTGGACCAAAGACAGGTCCTGCCTACACTTTTGCCCTTTCAGATGGGGGAATAATTGCCTCCCGTAACTTCACCCCTCCCAACTCCATGCTCATTTTTCAGATTCTTCCTCACCAAGGTCCTGATGGAACGACACATTTAAATCAAGGGCAGCTTTCCTTTAAATATGATAGTGGCCTGCCTCCTCATAGCACCCTGTCCTTTTGTTTCTCCAATCTAGGGTGTCAAAGTTCACCAACGATAAAGTTGGTGATAAAACACCTGGTACCAGCTTCTACACAGGCATCAACTGTCATCCCATCAAACCTCCTGAACCCCAACACGATGCCCCCCCATTCAGCAGGAAGTAGTAGGAGAGTCTTCACCCTTTTCCTAACAATAAAAAGATGGGAATGAAAGAGTTTTGCCCTAGAATAAATTACAGGACAGGATGGCGGTAGTTCAACATGGTGGAAGGCCAAACTGGGGATGCTTACCCTGCCGGCCACTTCCTCCTTCTTCCCCTACTACAACTTCCTCCTTCCTTTCCCAGTGCATGCAAAGAAAATTCCAATCAGCTCCTTGCGCATCATCAATGCCCACCCCAAGCACCACATCCAGTCAAAGGTCACATACACCCCACACCACCATATCCAGGCAGAGTACAAAGCCAAACCCTTGCTGGTTGTGGGCTGCTCTCCACATCCTTTAAATAAAAAGGCCATTTTTACTTTTTCTCATATTCTGCTCCTTTATTGCGCCAGAAAGCTCTAACACCATGTATGATTATCCATACCACCTCAGCCTCCTCCACTAGGACGTCAGGTCCCCATAGACTGGGTCCTGTCTGTCCAGCTCCGATCGCCCAGCGCCTTGCCTGGCACACAAGGACTCAGTGATGAACGGGTGAATTCTCTAGAAGCAAATCTTGCCTTCTCAGCAAAGGAAGTAAAACCACAGGTTGACATGGCAAAAATACACCACCAGATGGCAGTGTTTCCCGAAACCAAGCCGGGCCCACTTTCTCTAAGTAAATGCGGAGAAACGTCAGCTTTCAGTGTAATGGAGAAGAGGGTGAGGGCCGTGTTAAGGGGAATCGGGGGACCTGGAGCCCCAGATAACATCATGCCAGCAGACTGAACTTCCCCCACACCCCTTACAAACTCGCTGCCCCCACCCGCGCGATGGGCCCAACCCCACCCTTCCCAGAACTTCCTTGCGTGGCAAACATCCACCCTCCTCCTCCTCTGCCTAGATGACTTTTCTAGAATGCATTTCCAACCTGTCAGCCGTTCCCTCTTGGTGGTGCCCATCCACTGCGGCGTTCACAAGAGGTTTGGTTTTTTTGTTTTGTTTTGTTTTTAATGGCAGACTAGAGATTGAGTCCAAGCCTACTGGCAAAAAAATCTAGATTTTCCCAAAATTCATCTGTGCTCTTTTCTCTCCACCCCTCCTCCTGTTTACCCCCAGCTTTCCTGAGCACAGCACCACTGTGTCTGCCTGAGGTGAGAACTCAAGGGTGTAAAACGCATGGAAGAGCTTGAACAATGGCCTGCTGTCCATCCCGGGCTGTGCCAGTGTCTGTGGCCTCTCCATGCCTCTGCCCCATCCTCGCCAGTCATTTCCAAGCTCCAGCCTGCTCAGACTAAAGCGTTTCTTTCTTTCACAACTACTTTACTCCCCGCAAAAAGGTTGTAAGCTTGTGGAGCACCAGAACCTCACCCTGTTTCCAGCCCTTAGCGGAGGTGGGCACAGAGCACCACCAACTGCAGTCCAGCTACATGCGCAGATGTCAAGTGTTCCTCTTTTCCCTGGGGCTCAAGCCTCCTCCCTCCTACCACACCCGAATCTCTTCCATACATACTGAGTCCTGCTGCTGATGGCTGGGGTTCAAATCCCAGATCTGCTCATAGCTGTACAAGGTGTGCAGCCCAAAGCAGGTCATGCAGCCTCTCTGAGGTCCTCAACTATAAAATGGGCATGAAGCCAAGGTGACGCACAACTGTAGTCCCAGTGTCTATGAGGCTGAGGCAGGAGGACTGCCATGAGCTTGAGGCCAGCCTGGGCTACATAGTGAGCTCAAGGTCAGCCTGAACTACACAGAAAGACCCTAACTCAAAAAAAAAAAAAGAAATAAAATGGGCATGATAACACTGTCTATTCTGTAGAGTTGTTATAAGACTTAAAGGAGGCAATTTACTTTTTTTTTTTTTTTTTTTTTTTTTGGTACCGGGGATTGAACTCACAACCTCACGCTTGCCAGGCAGGCGCTTAAGCCGCTGAGCTAAATCCCTGGCCCGAGGCAATTTACTTTAAAGCACTTAAAATAGTATCTTTCCAGAACTTAATAAGTATTCAGTAAAGGTTTAGTTGGGTTTTTTTAAAGTCACCCTTGACATCTCCCTCTACCACAATTACTGAAGTCAGTCTACAAGCATGAATCGTGAAAAAGCAGGTACCTCATGCCATCTCTGGCCTCCCCGTTGGTCCCCACACCCCCTCCTGCCTGCTTTCCTGGGAAGTAGAAAATGAACTTCTCCCTGGGGGTCTGTTCACATGACCTTGGTTTAGCCCAACCCAGACAAGAAGGCAGGTTCCAAAGGGGCAAAACAAAGGGAGAGACAAAGCCTGAGCCTAGGGCCCAACAGCCCCATCTCTAATAGAAAGGAAACCTCTGGGGTCTACAGTTAGCATCGGTGACTCTGCAGAGCAGGTCCTGTGGGAAAGAATCACCATTCACCTGCCAGGTCCCCTCCTGGGCCCCACTCCAGGTGAGGAAAGGACTTCTGCTCATACCGCCTGCAACACTACCACCCTGCTCACCCCAGGAAAGTGAGCAAAAGGGCTTCCAAGACAGCCCTCTGCGGCCCGGCATGTAGCTCAGCGCTGCAGCGCCTGCCTGGCAAGAGCAACGTCAGGGGTTTGATTCCCAGAATCAAAAAACAAAACAACAGTCAGTCCTCTGTGATTTAGGGAGCCATAATACCCCAAATTATTTCTTCCCTCTCTGCTTCCTGAATTCGCATTCACCACCCAAACTCATGGAAGTAGCAAGGGCCTAGAGACCAGAGGGTGCGACCTGGCCCCTCCACCGCTGATCACCTGTGTGGCCAAACCCTGCCTCTGCACCCACTCTTCCTCTTCGCGAATCAGGGATCCTGCAGGCTGTGACAGTGGCCTCGGGTCCAATGGGACACCCAGCTGGGGGGGGGGGTGACCACTTTCCTCACGACTCCAGAAAGGTGACTTTACAAGGTGGTGGAATTTACACTTTCGACTCCAGGGGAGATGAATGTTTTACTTCGGGGATCAAAAAGGGCCCAGTTGCAAAGATATGGACAACCATTTGGAAGAAAACAAGAGACAATATGACAGAGAGTGAAGATCTCTGGTTGACTATCTTTGAAATTTATGCTTTCTTATGTCCCCTTCTGTTCTGTTTGGTTGTGTTTAATTTTACCCCTTTTTAAAATAAAATTTAAAAAAAAAAAAAGGGCCCAGTCCTCCGCACTACCGACTGGACCAAGACTACCAGTAATTTCAGGATCCCGGGGGTCCACCTTCATCCGCGGTCCAGCAGCCACCAGGACCACAGAGGGACATTACTGAGGCCTCTCTGTCTACATTTTGACCGGCACCTCCGCCCCTTCCTCCCCAGCCCTCACTCCTCCCACTTCCCACCTCCGCTGTCCGCGGCTCCCATCCCTCCGTCCTCTCGGGGCTTGGCCTTTCCTTTCCTCCTCACCACCCCCTTTCTTCACCCCGTGACCACCACCTCCGTTGGCTTGCAAGATAGCAGCGCGCTCCTCCTCCCTCGCAGGCCAAGAGACGGGGCCAACTACGCCGCCCAGACTGGCCTCCAACTTCCGAGCTCCAACCTGTTTCAGCCTCCCCAGTAGCTGTAACTGCAAGAGCGCGCCACAGCGCCCCAGCCAAAAATTTATAGGCGTGTCCTCTGCAACACTTTTACGCTACATTTATTCTACAAATACATCAGTTGTTTATCTGGAATTCCACTTTAAGCGGAAATCGTTTTGTTTTTTGTTTTTGTTTTTGTTTTTGTTTTTGTTTTTGTTTTTTGCTAACTCTAGCTCCCAACCTCAACCCAAGCACCTCCCTGCCTTAACCTCCGAACTTCACAAGCTCCCCTTACTGCAGTGCTCCTCCGGGCTCCTGCCCCACACTCAAGCCTTGGCACGCGCTCCACCCTCGCCCCTCCACGCCCACAGGGTGCTCGGCCCTTCCAGCCCTGCGTCCTGCACCTGCGCACAACTGCTCACCCTGCAAGTCCCGCTCCTAAGCACCCCGAAGCTCCCTGCACCCCTTTCTCCTCGGGACGGACCCAGTGCGGCCGCCCTGAGCTGGGACAGAGAGCTAAGCCGAGCCCTCTGGGACCCGCCTCCTCCTACCCGTCACTCTACTCTTCCTCCCAAACCTTGGACTGCTCTTCGTGACGGTGAAATACCGACGCGCTGGGTTATAAAACCGGGGCAGCTCTGCTGCGCTGCCCGCTGCAGCCTCCCCGGGATGAGGGAGACAGAGACAAGCATCAAAGCGCCGTGTTACAAGGTAACAACGGTGCACAGTTACAACAGTAACCTTCGGGCCACGTTACTGTAACGGTAACAGCAGTAGCACCAACGCGCACGGCCCTTATTATCAAAGTGGTAATGATAGCCATGGTGAATGCCAGGGAAAGAGCCAGGTTGTGTACCGGTTCCAGGGTCGCAAGTGCTGTTTATAGCTGAGTCACCTTCGTTTTTTGCTATATTCCTACCGGCTCCACTATTATTTCCTAGATATTTTTCTTTAGCACTTAAAATAATACAGGTTTTTTGTTGGTGGTGGTGGTGGTGGTGACAGTGATGATGGTGGTGGTCTTTTGTTTTTGTTTTTTCCATATCACTCAAAAGAATGAGGAAATAAATCTCAGATGGGGAGAAAAGGTTTGCAAAAATGTATCTGACAAAAGACCGCTATCCAGTTCTGCATATTACTGAAGAGGCTGAGGCAGGAGGATGGCTGTGAATTTGAGGCCAGCCTGGGCTTCATAGTGAGTTCAAGGCCAGTGTGAAGTACATAGCAAGACTGTCTAAAGAAAAAAACCTCCTAAAGCTCGGAAAGAAAACAAACACCCAATTTAAAAATGTGCAAAACTGGGGATATAGCTCAGTGGCAGAGTATTGCCTAAAATATGTGAGGCCCTGGGTTCAATCTTCAGCACTGAAAAATTGTTTGTTTATAAAAATGAGCAAAAGTGGCATAAGTGCCTGCCTGACAAGCGTGAGGTCGTGAGTTTGATCCCCAGTACCAAAAAAAAAAAAAAAAAAAGTATTATTTTTAAATAAATAAATAAATAAATAAGCAAAAGAACCAAACAGACATCTCATCTGTAAGAGGATAGAAAGCAGCAAATAAGCATGCTTAACATCAGACATTGTTAGAAGTTAGCAAAGTAAAACGAGATGTCACTACATAACGTATTACAGCAGCTAACATCCAAAAGCACTCAGGACACCAGAGCAGCAAGACCTGTCACTCATCCCTGGTAGGGATGCAAATGCTACTGCCCTAAGGAAGACAGTTTGGCAGCTTCTTATAAAACTGAAATACTCTGATTGTTCAACCAGGCACATGTGTTCCTTGGTATTTACCCAAAGGAGCTGAAAACACGTCCACACAAAAACGTGCACACAGAGGTTTGTAGCTGCTCTATTCATGATTGCCAAACCGTGGGCGCAATCAGGGTTTTTCTTCAGTCAGTGAATGAATAAATACGTGTTGGTACATCCAAGCAAGGGGACATTATTCAGCTCCAAAAGAAGTGAGCTGTCAAACCATGGAAACACAGGGAGGAAGTGCAGTATATGTTACTAAGTATAAGAATCCAAATTGACGTGATTGCCACTGAATAAATCCTCGAAAAAGCAAAACTAAAGCCATACTAAAAAGCTCAGTATCTGCCAGGTGTTGGGAAGGGGAGATAAACAGGTGAAGCCGAGAGGATTTTCAGGGCAGAGAAGCTATTCGGTGTGATACTATAATGGTAGGGACCTATGAGGCCTGCAACCCCAAACACTAAGGAAGGCCAAGGCAGGGGGATCAGAGTTCAAGTCGAGCCTGGGCAATTTAGCTACTTAATGAGACCCTGCCTTAGAAAGGGGCTAAGGGGCTGGGAATGTAGTTCAGTGTGAAGGCCCTGGGTTCAAATTCCTGTGCCAAAAAAGGGAAAAAACTGCCATTGTACATGGTCAAATCTCATGCAATGTACAACCCAAGACCAAACTATGGACTCAGTGATCACGATGTCAGTGTAGGTTCATTCACTTTACGCTGATCATGGGGGCTCAGGGGCAGGTGATAAATGGGGACTTTCCACTCTTTCTGCTCAATTTTCGTTGTGACATTAAAGCTGCTTTTTTTGTTGTTTGTTTATGTGTTTCTTGTTTTTGAGACAGGGTCCATCATGTAGTTCAGGTTGACCTTGAACTCACTATGTAGCCCAGGTTGGCCTCAAACTTGCAGGGATCCTCCTGGCTCAACTTCCCAAGTGCTGGGATTATAGACATGCGCCACCACACTCAGGAAAAAAATGTTTTTAAAAGAAAAGAAAAAAGTTATCACTGTCACAGATGGAAAACCCATAATATTTTTCATAAGCAAAAAGAAAAGGACAGAAAGGCAGACGGATAAAGCATAAAGTTAATGCCATGAGCTAGAGCCTCATGGTTTGAAGCAAAAATCAACAAGTAATAGCTAAATCTGATAAATCAATGAATGACTGCATGAGCACGATCTGAGGCTCCAAGAAATAGCTACAAAAAGGCCAGAAGTGGTTGCCATGACAACTAAGCATACAAAGATATGCAATTCCCTAATAAAACATTTCGAGTGTAAAATGCAGAGATACAGAGTACAGGATTCAATACGAAAAGGGCTGACTTTCATTTGAATAGAATTGAGAAGGCTACAGCAAAGCGGGCACTTGAGCACGGAGCTACCCAACAGGCACATCCGTGCCAACTCTGAAGCACACTGTGTCAGCTCTTATCCAGATTACAAAAGCTGCGCCTTTGACTCAGGAATCTTTACAGATCGAGGGATGGGTGTGTGAGAAAATGTGAATCTGAGATTATTGTCTGCTTCACTGTTGCATCAACCTTGATGTGATTTAATGGGGGCCGGTTAAGTGAGTGAGGGTCCCTCTGCACAGGAAAGCAGTCAGTTATCTGCTGATGGAGACACCTGGGATACATTGTTCCGGGACTAAACACGGTACAGAGCATGTTTGTAGCATGATACCATTCATTTGGTTTTTATGACTGTTTGTATTATATGCTGACCTAGCACAGCATATCTCTGGAAGGGGATGTAACAAATTGGTACCAGTGGTTGCCTTTGGGGAGGACGGCTGTGAGGTGGGGAAAGAAGGGGGGTATTGCTTTTATCTCTTGACCTTTTTGGACTTTTTGACATTTTTGCTACATGCTTTGCACTTCTTATTCAAATAAATGTGGAAAATGTTAAATCATGGCCTCTGGGAGTGGAAAGGGAGGAATTGTTGATATATGTGTGTACTTGCGTCGTTAGCGTATAATTTTGTTAAGTTATCCATGAAGACAGATTTTAAAAATGTTTGCAGCAGGGAGAGAGAGGTGGTCCCAATAACTGAAGTGGGTCAAAGAAGGGCAGACAGCCCTTCCTAGCCATCGTGCATCCTTGTGACGAGGACCAGCAGCCTCCTGTAAAGTTCCCAGCCTTCTTTACCTGATTTCTCTCCCCTTTGCCAGGGCTGAAGCATCCAAAGTGACTGGTGACCCAGTTCCCAGAAAACCTGTCTTGCTGTCTTTTCGAAAGGCCCTTGCGGGGCATGGGGTACTTGGCAGATGCCACCTCTCAAGGCACAAAGAGAAATTTGTTCTCCCGTCCTGTCCGAGTGTGGCTGGTTGTCCAGCGGAGGTGGGGACCCCTGGGCTGAGTGGTGCTGGGCTCTGGGTCAGGGGCAGGCTGGTCAGTCTCTTTCCCTGCTCACTTCTGCCTCTGGGTCTACTGCTGGATAAGGAGCCACCCTGGGCCTGAAGCAAGAACTTACTGTTATCTTTCATGCTCCAGGGTTGACAAGGGTCAGCTGGCTGATCCTTGCTTGAGGTCTTTCACACAACTGCAGTCAGAAAGTAGCTGTGGCCAAAGGCATGGCAAGACTTGACAGGATGTCAGAATGACCTCTTCATTCATATGCCTGGTGCTTCAAGGGGCTGGTGCATCCAGGGGCTGGCTGGACATCTTTTTCTTCCAAAGGAAGGGGATGTGAGTAATGGGAGCACCCCACAGACAGCAGCCAAACTTGGCCCACCCCTCTCTAAATGCCAATGTCTCTGCTGTACAAAGGAGCACACAGGGATGTCAGGAGCATGCTGAATGTTCTAAAGTAGCAAAAATGAGATGGACCCTGAGCCATGGTGGGTAAGAAGTTCATTGTATCTTCAATGCCTTCTGTGTATTGGCTAAACAGAAGTCTGCTGGGGCTGGCACAGGGAAGGGCTGCCAGGAAGTCAGAGCTGAGAGTGTCTTGGAAAGAGAATGTCCCTTTCTGGTTTTTTATTTTGCTTTTGGTACCAGGGATTAAACCCAGGGCCTTGTGCAGGCTAGGCAAGTGCTCTCCCATGGAGCTTTAGCCCCACCTCTTTTAATTTTTTTGAAACACGATCTCACTAAATTGGCAAGGCTGGCCCTGAGCATGCCATCCTCTATCTCATCCTCCCTAGTAGCTTAAAAGAGGATGCAATGCTGCTGTGCATGGTGGCACACTCCTGTAATCCCAGCAGTCAGGAGGCTGAGGCAAGAGGATCGTTGCAAGGCCAGCCTAAACTATATAGCAAGACTCTGTCTCAAAAAGACAAAAAATAAATAAAAGAGGATGCAATGCTTAAGGTTTGGATGGAAATATAACAAAATTCTAATTTACGTGACACTTTGAATTCCATTCTTCATAACCACTACCGCCACTTAAGTGGCATAAAACATAGGAGTTGGCATGTCTATAAAGAACTCTTACTACTCAATAAGAAAACAGCCAGAGATGGTGGCTTATTTAGGAGGCTGAAGCAGGAGAATTACCAGTTTGAAGCCAGCCTGGGCTACGTAGTGAAACCCTGTCTCAAAAGAAGCAAAGATAAGGGAAGGGAAAAGGGAAGGAAAGAGGGTGGGAAGGAAGGAAGAAAGGAGGATAGAAAGACGGAAAGAAAGAAAGGCAGACAGACCAAGCTCAGTAACAGGAAGGACAACAAACTTGGTACAGACACTTCACAAAAGAATATTTGCAAGTGGCCAATAAGCACATAAGAAAATGCTCAACAGCAGTGGCCATTGGGCAAATGCTAATTCAGATCGCACTAGATAGCTCTTGGCATCCAATGGGAGGGTTACATTTAGACAACTCATAACCCTGCTGACCAGGATGGAGAGGGCATGGAACTCTCACTGGTGGTAGAAATATAAAAAGTACAAAACTATTTGGGAAAAGAGTCTGGTAATTTCTTAAAAAGTTAAATATGCCCAGGCACGGTGACACATGCCTGTACTACCAGCACCAGGGAGGCTGAGGCAGGAGGATCACAAATTTGAGGCCATCCTGGGCTAGATCGCAAGACTGTGTTTCAAACTAACAAACAAAATTGTTAAACATATACTTACCTTGTGATACAACCCAACTATTCCACTCCTAGGCATTTCCCTGGGGGAAACTAAAACATTTGTATACAAAAGATTTCTATACAAATCTTCAAATAAAGATTTGCTACACGTACTCTTTTGGTCTTTTGGGGGGAGGATACCAGAAATCGAACTCAGAGCCTCATGCTGTGCCACTGAGCTATATCCTGGCTTCAAATAAAGATTTGTAATCACCAAAATCTAGAAATTTTTAAAAATCCACCAACAGGTGGATAAACATTCTCAATTATAGACATTCTCAATTATCACATTGTCATAAGATACTACTTAACAATAAAAAGGAACATATATCCATGTCTACAACATGAACAAAACTCAAAACCATCATGGTGGGTGAAAGATACCAGGCCAAAAATTTATTTTCATATATATATGAAACTTGATACATATATTTATTGAAAACAAAATAAAATAAATATATATTGCACATCTTCATATAAAATATAGTATATGGAAATAAATGGATAGTGACAGAAGTGATTCAGTGGCAGAGGAGGTGGGGGAGGGAGGGATTCAAAGAGACTCAGGAAGCTGGGGTGGAAGAATATATATACATTCTCTATACAGTTTGCGTGATGACCTTTCACAGGTGTATATGTGCTGAAAGTAATCAAATTATATACCTTCTTAAAACCCATACCTTCATTATTTCAAAGATACTTCAACAAAGTTGGGGGAAAAGCTGAATCAAAAGGAAAAAACAGCAGAGGTGAAAGTGTAGCTCGGTGGTAGAGCACTTGCCTAGTACCCTCGAGGCCCTGGGTTCCATCCTCAGCACTGGAAAACAAAGGAAAACACAAAAACAGCAAAACTGGTGGATTAAAAACTGGTGGTCAACTTAACGCCAGCAGAATTGAATCACCATGCTGCTGAGCGTAGATATTTCACCGAGGAAAGCTGCCAGCATAAATTGAGACGTGGAGAAGGAGAAGCAGGGTGTTAATGCGTTGAGGCATTGAGGCGTTGTGGGTTCTCCTACATGTTGCTGTTTGAGCTGTTAGGTTCTCCTGGAGAAGCTCTGGTCCTCACATCGAGCATTGCTTCCTGGCTCCAGAGAGGAAGACGTGTGCCGCTTGGTCTCCAGGATGAACTCATCACGCTGGCTTCCTGGCATGTACTCGACTGTGCTTGTTGGAGGAGGAGCTCGGGGCCTCCACGTCGCTGAGGATGGCTGTGGTGCTTTTCAGGACAGCCCTGGTCTTTGCTGTGAGTATGACTTCTCGGCTCCAGAGTAGAACCCTCAACATACCAGCACAGCTCCTTCACCCCGCTGGCATAGACTAGTCCTAGTTTCTACCGCTGACCTTTGGGCCTTCCCAGTATGGATCCATAAAAGAGACTGGTGTGAGTCCTTCTTGAGGGCTCTAGACCTCCAGTTGGACTTGTGGGAGGCATTGTCATGAGCTCTGGGTCTTCAACTGGACTCATGTGGGACATTGCTGTGGGATTCAGGCCTTTGGCGAAATATTCTGCGTCTTCAGTGCTGTGGATAAATTTCCTGCATTTTCTTGTGTTAACTCGGGGTGACCATCATAAAATAATATTATAAACTCCATATCCTGATTCTAATTGTTCTGTGTATAACACCTGACTACAACAGGTACATATGTGGAAGGGTGCATGACACACCTAACACATAACGAGGTCACCTCAGGAGAGAAGGAAAGGAGAACAGAAACTGTCACCTGTTGCCTTATATGTGGCTTCCTAGTTACATGCTTCACAGCAAACGCGCATTAGTTACAAGTTCTTTTTTAAGTGATACAGTTTTGCCCCCAAGCCTCTGCCCTGTGCCAAGGGGCCTGCCACATGCCCTGCCACCAACCAGGTCATTGTGCCAAACAAAGAGAACTGCTGGATTTGAATCAAGAGACTCTGGAAGCAAAATCCCACCTGGAGATGATGAAAAATGTGCTCACTCAGAACAGGGACTTTATTTACACCTTATATCTACATGCTCGGCTGGGGCTGCAAAGCACCATTGCCCAGGAAGATAATGGAGTCATTAATCTCTGTCCAGCAGGGCGCCCTCTGCCAGCTTCCCATCTGGGTACTTAAACCAGCCAGCAGCTTCCTGTCAGTCTCCATGGTGTCTGTGGGCAGAGAAGCAGGGCCTCTGGACGCCACACTAGGCTGCCCCGGACATATGGGCTCCAGGGTGACGAGAGTAGCAAGCTGACCTACCCTGGGGTCCTCGATCCTGAGCAGCTAAGGACATCCAAGGTTCAGGCCAACCTGGCACGTCACAGAGGTGGGGTCAGCTTGTCACTGATGTGACTGCCCATGAGCCCACTGCTGGTTGGTTGGTTGGTTGGTTGGTTGGTTTTTTCTAACCTCACCCTAAATCTTCCTTAAATGTTGCCTCCCCACAGCCAGTACCTTGGGACCCCCTACTTCCCAACTTTCGTCCTTTCTCACTCACAGCACCAAGAAGTTTCAGAAGATCGGCCCCACTCTAGCCCCAGAGGTTAAACCTACAGCAGGCCTGGCCTTGCTGGATGGGGCATGGCCCAGGAGCAGCGGCCCTGGGAGAAACCTCTGGAGGAGAGTTTTCCACAATACAGATGCCTCAGCTCCTCCACCACAGATGCTGTTTTAATCCATCTGGAACACATGTGGACCTCAGTACTTTTTAAGGCACAGCATACATTTAGTAGAACGTGTGCAGTGCACCAACCACGAGTACATAATTTGATGATTTTTAGTGTACACACCCAGGTAACCATCGCCCAGATAATGGTGTTGAACATTTCCAAACTCTAGAAAGTTCTCTCTTCCCCCACCAAGGTAAGATGACAACCCGATTTACCCAGGACTGTGGCGATTTCCTGGGACAGAGGACTTTCAGGACCAAGAAGGTCCCAGATAGGTCAGGGTAAGTTGCTCTATATTCCAGTACACTCAGAGGTTACTAACTCTGCCATCTCTCTGAGTTCCTAGCCTGGGAATGTGGGTCAGTGGTAGAGCACTTCCCTAGTGTGTACAAGGCCCTGAGTTGAATTTCCTGCACCACCAACAAAACAAGACAAAACCTTAAGAGTTCCCTGGATAACTAATGTGCAGCCAGGGCTGACTCTGCAGATGCTGGTTTCTCCAATAAACCAACCAGGGCTCCTGGAAAAATGACTAATTCTAGGCCTAGAATAAGGGAAGTGCAAGTGGTTCTGTTAACCTCAACAGGAACGGGAGACAGTGGGATTACACACCTCTTAGTACTTCTCTGTAGTCTTGCCCCAAAATGCAAAAATGAAATTCATTTGTGAGGAAACAAAAGCCCTCATGAAACCTCAATGGAGAAACATTCTACAGTATTTTTTTTTCTGAGACACCAGTCTAGCTCCGTAGCCTACTGTGTGGCCCAGGCTGGCCTTGAACTCCAGATCCTCCTGCCTCGACCTCTTGTGTGCTGGAATTACAGGTGTGAACCATCACACCTGGTAAATCAATGGTTCTTAAAATATGGTGTAAAGCCCTTAAGAGAGTCTACTAGTTCAAAAGAATTTTCAGAGTGACAGTAGGATGTTATTTACCTTCCTATCGTAACATTTGTACCAATGGTACAAAAGCAAAAATGGGTACAACTGCTGGCTCCTTAGCTTGAGTCAAGGTGGTGGCACCAAACTCTGCTACTGATCACTGTAGAAACATAACCAAGCACAAGGCCTGCACTCATCACCATAGCCCTGGGAGAGAGATGCCACTATCACTAGACCATGTTGGGTCTGGGAAGAGTTTGTGTGACTGTGTGAGTGAAACAAGGCCTCACTCTGTCGCCCAAGCTGGACCCACACTTGCAGCGATCCTCTTGGCTCAGCCTCCCAAGTGCTGGGATTACAGGTGTGCACCACCATACCCACCCTCATCAGAGCGTGTTGTGTATGAGAAAATAGACACAGAGAGGTTAATTCACTTTCACAGATTCACTCAGCTGGTAAATGGCAAAGTCAGGAACACTAGTATTTGCACAAAACTTGAGCATTGTAAGCCAATTTCCTTTATCCTCACAATGCTGAGTTAGAGACCCTAAATTACATTTTTACCCATAAGAATATTAAAGATTAGAACTAAAAATGACAGGGATGATTTTGTGGTACTTACCAACCCTCCTTCTAGAGATTCACAGCCATCCTGACTTTCCATGTCCAGCAGCTCTGTGCTGCTCTGATCACCATACGCCACTATTTCAAATATCATTTAAACAATCCAGGGCCACTGGAAGGGTATTTTGGTCTAGCATCTTTTTTGGTCTAGGGGTATGTGATGGTTCATATCCCCCCAAAGCCTCCTGTTTCCAGGTGGGGCTTTGGAAGCTGACAGAATCCCAGGGGCCACGCAGCTGAACTGCCCTTAGGAGAAGGAGTCTAGTGCAAAGAGGAGGGTCACCTCGGCCATGGCCCAGGGGTTTCAGCCGAGCCAGGGGCAGCTCTCCTCCACTGTGTCCGTCTGCCATGCTGTTTCTTCTGGGCAACTGGCCAGCCATAGACTGAAACTTGAGCCAAAATAAAGCTCTTCTCCTTTAAACTGTGGGTGTTTGTCAGTGATAAGAAGGTAACAAAGGGTGTTTTACTCTGGGTCTGTTTTCTAAAACATCCAGAAAGCTTTCATGCCAGGCATGGTGGTTCATGCCTATGACTCCAGCACTCTAGGATTCTGAGGCAGAAGGACTGCAAGTTCAAGCCCAGCCTGACAATTTACCAAGACCTTGTCACAAAATAAAGTGTTTTTAAAGGCGCTGGGAATGTAGCTCAGTGTGAAGGTCCTAGGTTCAATCTCCAGTACACACACACACACACACACACACACACACAGAGGGAGAGAGGGGGAGGGGGA
>PVJX010037361.1:0-16997 GCA_004027295.1 Dolichotis patagonum
TTTTTTCCCAATTTGTGGGTTTTCTTTTCACTCTGCTGGAAATCTCTTTCGACATGCAGAAACTCTTTAATAAGATATGGTCCCAGTTATTGATTCTGGGAAGTATTTCCTGTGCAGTTTGATTCTTGTTCATGAATTCTCTACCTACCCCTATATCTTCGAGGTTTTTACCTACTTTGTCTTCCAACAGATTTAGTGTTTCTGTTTTAATATTTAGATCTTTGATCCATTTAGATTTTAGTTTAGTACATGGTGATAGGCATGGATCTAGTTTTAGTCTTCTGCATATAGATAGCCAATTTTTCCAGCACCATTTGTTGAAGAGACTGTCATTCTTCCAGCGAACATGTTTGGCTCCTTTCACAAAGATAAGGTGGTTGAGTGAGTTTGTGGTTGTGGTTGTATCTTCCAATCTATTCCATTGATCTGCAGATCTGTTTTTATTCCAGTACCATGTTGATTTTATTACTGTAGCTTTGTAGTGTAATTTCAAATCAGGGATTGTGATGCTTCCTGCCTTGCCTTTGCTGCTTAGAATTGCCTTTGCTATTCTAGGTCTCTTCTGGTTCCAGATGAATTTTAGGAGTGATTTCTCTAGATCTATGAGGTATGTTTGTGGTATTTTGATTGGGATTGCATTGAATCAGTATAGTAATTTTGGGAGAATGGCCATTTTCACAATGTTTGTTCTTCCTATCCATGAACAGGGGATGTCTTTCCATTTTCTGAGGTCCTCTTTGATTTCTTTTTTCAGGGTATTATAATTTTCCTTGTATAGCTCTTTTACTTCTTTCGTGAGATTAATTCCTAAGTATTTCATTTTTTTTGGATGCTAGTGTGAAGGGTGTGGCTTCTCTTACCTCTCTTTCAGTATTTTTGTTGTTAGTGTATAGGAATGCTATTGATTTTTGAGTATTGAATTTGTATCCAGCTACATTGCTGAATTTATTTATTATATCTAGGAGTTTTTCAATGGAGTTTTGGGGATCTTCTATGTAAAGTATCATGTCATCTGCAAATAATGATAATTTAACTTCCTCTTTTCCTATCTTTACTCCTTTTATTTCTCTCTCTTGTCTAATTGCTCTGGCTAGTATTTCTAGTACTATGTTGAATAGGAGTGGTGACAGGGACATCCTTGTCTTGTACCTGATTTTAAGGTAAAGGCTTTCAGTTTTTGGCCATTTAATATGATGCTGGCTGTAGGTTTGTCATAGATGGCCTTTATCATTTTGAGGTAAAGACAATCTATTCCAATTCTCTGTAAGGTTCTTATCATGAATGAGTGTTCGACCTTATCAAAAGCTTTTTCTGCATCTATAGAGATGATCATGTGGTTCTTACTTTTGGCTCAATTGATATGGTGAATTACATTTATTGATTTATGTATGTTGAACCATCCCTGCATGTCTGGGATGAATCCCACTTGGTCAGGGTGAATAATCTTCTTCGCTGCATCCTGTTTGCTAATATTTTATTGAGAATTTTTGCATCTATGTTCATTAGGGAGATTGGCCTGTAGTTCTCTTTTTTAGTTGGGTCTTTCTCAGGTTTTGGTACTAGAGTAATATTTGCTTCAGGAATGACTTAGGAAGAATTGCTTCCCTTTCAATTTCATTGAAGAGTTTGAGGAGTGTCGGCATTAAGTCTTCTTTGTATTTCTTGTAGAGTTCTGCAGTGAATCCATCTGGGCCTGGGCTCTTCTTTGTTGGCAAGGTCTTAATTACATTTTCAATTTCATTAATAGAAATTGGGTTTTTCAGCAGTTTTACATCTTCCTGATCCAGCTTTGGTAGTTCATATGTATCTAAGAATCTGTCTATTTCTTCAGTGTTATCGAACCTATGAGAGTAGAGGTTTTTGAAATAGGTGTTGATGATCTTCTGTATTTCCAGAGTCTGTGGTAATTTCACCTTTTTCATTCCTTATTGCATGAATTTGAATTTTTTCTTTCCTTTTTTTAATAAGGTTGGCCAGGGGCTTATCAATTTTATTTATTCTTTCAAAGAACCAACTCTTTGATTCATTGATCCTTTGTACTGTTTTCTTAGTCTCTATTACATTAATTTATGCTCTAATTCTTATAATTTCCTCCCTTCTTTTGGCTTTGGGCTTGGCTTGCTCTTCTTTTTCTAGATGTTTGAGTTGTAGCGTCAGGTTGTTTATTTGTGTTCGTTCTGTCTTTCTGATGTGGGAACTCAGTACAATAAATTTTCCTCTGAGGACTGCTTTCATTGCATCCCACAAATTCTGGTAAGTTGTGTTTGTATTTTCATTTGCTTGTAGATATTTTTTAATTTCTTCTTTAATTTCCTCTGTGACCCACTGATTGCTCAAGAGTGTATTACTCAGTTTCCATGTGTTTGTGAGGTTTTTACAGTTGCTGTTATCGTTAATTTCTAATTTCATGGCACTATGATCTGATAGCATGCATGGGATAGTTTCAATTCTTTTGCATTTACTTAAATATGTTCTGTGGGCTAGTATATGGTCTATTTTAGAGAATGTCCCATGTACTGATGAGAATAATGTATATTCTGATGCTGTTGGATAGAAAACTCTATATATATCTATCAAGTCCATTTGTTCACAGGTATGATTCAGTTCTGTTGTTTCTTTGCTGATTTTCTGTCTAGTTGATCTGTCCCTCTGTGTCAATGGCATGTTAAAATCTCTTGTTATAATTGTGTTATTGCTTATTTGACTTTTCATTTCTGTTAATATTTGCTTTGTATAGCTGGGTGCTCTGGAATTTGGTGCATATATATTTAAGATTGTTATCTCTTCTTCTTGAAGTTTTCCCCTAGCTAGTATGTAGTGACCTTCTTTATCTCTTTGGATCATTCTTGGTTTGAAGTTCACATTGTCTGCAAACAGGATTGCTACTCCTGCTTTTTTTTGGTTTCCTGTTGCATGAAGTACTGTTTTCCATCCTTTGACTTTCAGTCTATGGGTTTCTTTTTGGGTAAGATGGGTTTCTTGTAGACAGCATATGGTTGGATGTTGTTTCTTGATCCATTCTGCCAGTCTGTTTCTTTTGATTGGTGAGTTGAGGCCATTTACATTAATGGTTATAACTGTTATATATTGGTTTATTGTTGACATGTTATCTTTCTGCTGTTGTATCTTTAGCTTTCCATTCTATTTAATTGTCCACCTTGCTTGGTGGTTTTATCCTATGTGTATCTAGAATATCTTTCAGTATTCCTTGTAGGGTTGGTTTTGTGGTCATGAAGTTTTTCAGCTGTTCTTTGTCATGGAAGTATCTTATTTCTCCATCCATTTTGAAGGACAGTTTTTCAGGGTACATCAGTCTGGGTTGGAAGTGGTTTTCCTTTAGGATCTGAAATACTTCACTCCATGCTCTTCTTGACTTCATTGTTTGTGTTGAGAAGTCTGCTGTGATTCTGATAGGTTTTCCTTTATAGGTGATCTGTCTTTTCTCTTGAACAGTTTTTAGTATTCTGTTCTTATGGTGGGTTTCTGGGATGGTGATTATTATGTGTCTGGGTGTAGTTTTATTTTGGTTATGGCTATTTGGAGTTCTATATACTTCACTAATCCAAATGTCAGTTTCCATTCTCATGTTTGGGAAGTTTTCAGCTATTACTTCTGTAAATATCCTCTTGATATCATTTTGGCTGTTTCCTTCTTTTTCATTTATCCCTATTAATCTTATGTTATTTTTCTTTGCATCATCTTGCAGCTGTTGGATTGTTATTTCCTGATTCTTGGTTATTTTTAAAAGATCTTTCCTTTCCTGTTCACTAGCTGCGATCTTATCTTTGAGGTCTGAAATTCTATCTTAAGTTTCATTGAGGCGGTTTTTACAGCTTTCAATAGAATTTTTTATTTCTTGTATATCTCTTTGAGTCTGCTTTATGCATTCTGTTTGTTTCTTATAGTGTTCATTCAGGGATTCTGTCTGTTTGCTTTGTTCCTCTAATTTTTTAGCTGTGTCTTCACTAGATGTGTTCACTATTTCTTTCACTACTTTTATCATTTCTTCTTTTACCTGGGCAATTATTTCTAATTTGAATTTCTCCATAGTTTCCCCTAGTTGCTTCTTTATTTCAGTTGATATCATTTCAGTCATTTCGGGTGTATGGCTTCTATTTTCTTCTATATACATGGCTCCCAGGCTTTCTTGGGATGGGCTGGTGATTTGAGCCTGCCTTTTGGTCTTTCCTTTTGTCATTTTTCTTTATTTCCTTGGTTTGAGTGGTGTTCCAAAGCTTCCTCTGGGTGTGTTGCAAATCTCCTCCTGCACCCTCAGCTACTGGAGCAGTCTGAGCTCCTCTGCAGGTACTTGGCCCCCTAAATTTAGAGGCGGAAGCAGGGTGTGGAGAACTGGGGCCAGAGAAACCCCCGGGGCACAATCTCCTGTCCTAGGGGTGTGGATATGAACTCAGCAGCTTGCAGTGCTGGTCGTAACCTGTCTCCAGGCCAGCCCAATTGAGCCCAGAGTCCTCAAGCAAGGTTCCTGCCTCCTGGACTGAAACAAGGCCGCGGAGCGTGGCTGACTGAGGCCCCGCAATCTGCTGGACCCAGTCCAGGCTAGCAGAATTATTTTAGGAGCAGTTTTGAGTTACAGTTTAGATAAATTGTGCTTTGGGCTCCTGAAGTGATCTTGTGTCTTCACATAAGTACATGCTGAATCTGTGTTGCGGTTTCCTACGTGGGGCTGTTATTTCCAAATCTGTTATGTTCAAGCCCTGTATTTGTAATTTCTGGGTAGTTACATTTAGGAGCTCATGTTCATTGTACTCAATTAAAGTGAATTCACTTTTTAGCCACTCCTACAATGTTCCCCCATCAACCAAAAACAAGATTCTTTCAGTGCATAACACCTCTAGTTACTTAAGTCAGAAACTTGAAATTCGTCTTAATTTCTTGTTTCTTCCCCTTCCTTGTATTGTTGCATCAGAGTCCTGTGTTGTGTTTACTCCCTTAATGTTCCAACATTTGGTCCTTGGTTCATGCCTTCATCCCTTTGGGTTTCGGTTGTTGCCATATCCTTTTAATGGGTCTCCTTGTCCTAATTTACATACTTAAATGATTGTTTCTTTTTCTTTCTGTGTGTATGCATGTGGGTGTTCGTGTGTGTGTGTGTGTGTGTGTGTGTGTGTGTGTGTACCAATGCAGTACTGGAGGTTGAACCCTGGACATTTTCACTTAGCTATGTTCCAAGCCCTTTAAAAAGTTTATTTGGTCTCATTAAGTTGCCCAGGTAGGACTCAAACTGGGGACTCCTGCCTCAGCCTCCCAAGTGCTGGATTTACAATGGATGCCACCATGCTTGGTTTTGAATGACTTTTCTAAATTACTGGACTATATCATTTTTCTGTTTAAGTGCCATCAGTTGGCACTTACTACTTTTGGAAAAACATCAAACTCCGTGTCATAAAGGCTGTCAGCCTCCGCTCTTGCCTGACCTTCTGCTCTTGCTCTGTGCTGCTCCCTTCTTGCTTTCTGTGCTCCAGCCAGATGAGAGTCTTTTACTTAGATCTGCTTCTCCGCTTTTTCTTTCTACGCTGTTACAGGTGCGCCCTTCTCAGTGTGGTCGTTTGGCCTTATGGGATTCTAGCGAAATGGTTGTTTTCTTCTTTAAGTCAAAACTCTGGGACATAGCAGCAATTTTATGAAACATGTTACATTTTTGATTTGCTAGGAATGTTGAGGGAATTTATTGCATTTTGAATCTTTCTTTGAGGACTTGAGTGCATTATGTGTTAAGTTTAACACAAAAGACAGAGAACTTCATTCCAGTGTCTTCTAATGAAATGCATTTTAAAGAAATTCACATTTCTTTAAGTTATAATTTGCATAGTCCTTTACCATAAAGAAAAGACTTTCATACATGTTACTTTATTAATTGTCTGGGTTTTTCTCTATTGCCTAGGCAGGTCTTAAACTTCTAAGCTCAACTGGTCCCCCTGCCTGAGCCTCCCAAGTACCTAGGACTGTAGATGATGCCACTGTGCCCAGTTTATGATAGTAGACTAGGGTGTCATTTATAGATAAAGAAGTTGTGATTTGTGTAGGTTATGGTTAGGCTACAAGACTATCTATGCTGTAACCACTGAGTTGGACTTAAGAGCATCCTGTTAGCTAGGAAAACATTTGGACTTACATAATAGTTGGCCTGAAAGTAGAATCTACTTTTTGCTCTCTTGAAACTATTTTCTGTGATGGAACCAAAGGGGGAATAAAGAAAATTAAGACATGTTATGTATATATACCAGTTTCTCGTGATGAATGTATTCATTATTGATCACAAGCATATGTTAATTTTAAAAACACTATTTTCTGCATTTTTATTTGTATGTTTCCTTACAGTCTTGATGATTCTCCTACCTTCGTCCTCAAAAATCCTGTGAAGTCATTTTTGGAAGGGAGTTCTATTTAGAGTCATCCTGTACAGTTCAACCAGAAATCTGGTATTCTATTCAAATTAAACAAATGAGCCTCAAAAAAAAAAAAAAAAAACAAAAACATACTAACCCCAAGCATAACCCCAGTGGATAGCTCGCCACAGTTCTGAGCTCCCGCCCCATGTAGTGCCACTTATGCAGAAACTCTGGGTGTTTTCCTTGGCAGAGATTCAGAATGACGACTGGCACACCTGATAACTGTGCAGAGCCATCCCGCAGAAGAGCACGCAGCAGGGCTACTGTGGTGGAGAAAGCAGTGCCCTCAGATGTCTTTGTGCCAGATGTTCGTGGCCATATCTGCTTTGTTAATGTGTCATTTTTGACTGCAAAAGTAATTCCTCACCTTGCACACAGGAACCAGAAATAAGGTGCTGAGGAGATGACTTTAGTTCCAAGTTTTCTTCATTTCACTATTATTTTCTTTCTTTTATTTTTCTGTACTGGGGATTGAACTCAAAACCTTCTCACTGAGCTACATCCCCAGTACACTTTTTCATTTTTTATTTTCAGACGTGGTGACACTAAGTTGCTAATTTGCCTGGGCTGGGCTCATAATTGTGGTTCTCCTGCCTCAGCCTCTAGGAAGTTCTAGGATTACAGACCTACCATGTCCAACATCACTGATTTTTAGTTACAGGAATAAATGTGAGCTGTTGTTTTAAATTAGTGTATATAGACCAAAGCAGTGTTTATAACCTCCCTTTTTCTCTTTGGAGAAACAAAAATCTTGTTATCTTTGAAATTTTTGATATTTTTCATCTTGTTTGATGATCTTTGTTGTTAGTTTTTACTTCATGTTGCAATTTCAAATGACTGCATCCCGCAAGATTCATGTTTATCTATGGTTATGTAAGTAAGGACATTCTACAAAGTTAAATGATAGTGCATTTGGGTCAGAGAGTTTCCATCATCTATCTGTAATAGTGGAACCCATGAAGTTTGACAGCAATACTCCCAATACTATAATTTGTAATAACAGTAAGCTTGCCTTATAAGTAGGCTGTTTTTTAAGAAAGAATAAATGACAGTTCATATGAAGTTTTAGTTGTGTTATATTTTATATCTTTCTGCTCAGAGAAAAATGTTCATTTTTAAATATTGTGGAACAGGTAGGGAGGACTTAATTTTAAATAAGATTATTTGGCATATTTTGATTCTGGATCAAAACATTTAATATGTGATCATATGATGTTAACACTGAGCCATAATCGGAGCCTACACATTAAATTTCTGTTGAATTTTGTTGTTTTTGTCTTGCTTTGTAGTGCTAGGAATTGAGCTCAAGACCTCATGCATGCTAAGGAAGCACCCTACCACTGAGCTACATCACCACTCACTCCTTAAAAGTTTTTATTTTTAAACAGAGGGCAAAAGTGGAAAAAGGTAAAATAGAACAGGTAATAGATTCTTATTGGTGTTTTTATGTATAATTATACATAAAACATTAAATCCAGTGTTGGTAAATACTTTTTCATCTAGAATCTTTATTTTGGCAGTTCTTAAGTGCTTCTTATATGGGGAGCAAAGGCAAATAGACCAATTTTTTCATATTTTGTTGTTGCTTGAATTAAAAAATGGTACTGTTTTATATCTTTTTATTTTAAAGAGAATTAAAAAACAGCAACAAAAAGGATATAGGATTTCAAAACAAGATGGTAGGAAATTAACAGTGGTTCTTATATTGCATATTGTTATTTTCAAAATAGCTGCTCAGATTACCAGATATAGACAGCAAAATTGATCAAACAATATAAGCACTAGCTGTTTGTTTCCATGAACTATTAGGATTAGTAGTACAATTGTCTTAGGTTACCGTGTGTGTATATATATATTTTTCCCACTTTGCTTCTTTTCTCTTTTCCCAATTGTTTCCCCCATCCCAATTGTTCTTTCCTTTTGAGCAGCTTCTTCCCCTTTCACAATATGTATTATACATTTTGGATCTTATTTACTCTTCCAGTTTTTTACACTAGGGAGACAATGCAGTATTTACACGTGAGTCTGATTTATTTTGTTAATGAGTACGGTATCTAGTTGCATCCACTTACCTATAAAAGCCTTGATTTTATCTTTCTTTATAGCTGAGTAGTACTCTATTGTATAAAAATACCACATCTTTTTTATGCATTCCTCGATTGATGGGCATTTGAGTTGTTTCTAAGATTTTGCTGTTACAAATTGTGCTGCTATAAACATGGGTGCACATATATTACTATGGAATGATGTTTTTAATTCTTCTGGGAAAATACCCTGAAGGGGAATAGCTGGATTGAATGGGGCCTCCAATGCTAATTTTTTGAGGACTCTTCCCCGACTGATTTCCACGTTGGTTGCACCAGTCTGCACTCTCACTAACAGTGGAGAAGGGTTCCTTTTTCCCTACAGCCCCTCCAGCATTTGTTATTGGTTGAATTTTTGATGATAGCTATTCTTTCTGGTGTGAGATGGAATCTCAGTTGTTTTATTAATTTGCACTTCCCAAATGACCAATGATGTTTGTTTGCCATTTGTATTTCTTCATCTGAGAAGTATGTATTCATCTTAGATCCCCCAAAGTGGATATGTTTTAAAGCATAGGTAAAAAGAAAAGTAAAATGTTCCACTTTATTGATCTGGAACTAGTAATTATTTTAGAGAGGGATTTGGTTTATTTGCAGTTGTCTTTTTTACAATCCCTTGCAGATATGTAGCCTTTTGAGATAAGCCTTCTTGGAGGAATACAATCTTTCCAACCAGTTTGTGAGTGTGGAACATTGAACTTTAACTGTTTTACAGATACTGTTTTCAAATGAATGTTGAGACCATCTTAAAAACCTTTCATTTTGGGCCAGGGGATATAGCTCAGTGGCACAGGCACCTGCCTGGCAAATGCAAAGTTATGAGTTCCCAATACCAAAAAAATAAAAACACAAAAAAAACCCACAAAAAACCTTTGATTTTGAATTTCAGAATTGTGAATAAGGGATTACAGATTTATATATAAATGCTTACTTTTGTTTTCTATTACATCACAAACTTTTTAAAAAGTATTTTCTCTGTCCCTTAGGACAACTACTAAGTGTGAGATGCTACTTATTGGTCTACTCTAGTTTATTTAAGCAGGCCCCCTTTGCTGGCTATTTGAGTAGCAGGTAGGATTATGTAGTAAAAGTAGCATTATCTGAGTACATTTTTGGACAGATTGCCTTCTTATCTTGTGGATTGCTCCCTTGGGTTAATCATCCAAAAGTGAGATTACTTACTGGTTCAAAGCTATGGACAACTTCTTAACACTTGTTACTATTGCCAGATTATTCTTTAGAAAACTGGAACTAGTTTACTGTGTCACTAGCAGTGAATTGGTTCCCTGAAAGACTTTCCAACGTTAGGTGGTGTTGTTAATTAATATTTGCTAATTTAATAAGTGGCAGTGGTATTTTAACAGTTAACTTAAAATCGTATTTTATTCTATAAGTCTATGTGCTTTCTCAGTTTTGAGCCCTTCTAGCAGCAAATGGCTTGGCAATGATCTACAGTAAGATCAGGAAATACAAGAGGACATCAACCAGTGAATATATTGGGTAAACTTTGTCACCATAGGTGAGAATACTGGGCAGGCCTTTGAGTCTCACCTGACACACGTTGTGAAGTAGGGCACACCTTGTTCTTCTTTGCTCTGCCCTGTCAGCCCAGGTGTTAATTGAGGTCTTTTTCAGGGATTGAGAGTACAGCTGAAAGTTTACCACCTGGAGACCTGGCTGTGAAGACTTCATGCCTCCTCTAGGTGTCTTCTTGTCCTGCAGAGGGTCAGGTCTTCCAGAGCATAGGTATCTTGGTCTCCCTTAGTGTTGTCACTTTACTTGACCCTTCTCTGGACCCAGGCTATTTCTGTTGAAAATATCTTTAATTGGGCTGGGGTTTTAGCTCAGTGGCTTAAGCGCCTGCCTGGCAAGCATGAGGTCATGAGTTCGATCCTTGGTACCCAAAAAAAAAAAAAAAAAAAAATTGAGGGCCAGGGATTTAGCTCAACAGCATAAGCGTCTGCCTTGCAAGCACATGGTCGTGAGTTCGATCCCTGGTACCAAAAAAAAAAAAAAAAAAAAAAGATTTCAGAAAATATCTTTAATTAACTATTTTTTGTGTATTATATATGTGTGTTTTAAATTTTATTTTTGCTTTACCTTTAAAAGAACACAAAAATCATTTGAGTGCAAACTGCACTGAATCATGCAAGAAACAGAAATGGGTTTGACTTATTCTGCATCTAGAGAGGTTATGAGGAGAGGTAAAATTATATGTACATGAATAACTAAAGTACTGTGTTATAAATGCTAAATGCAATACAAGCAAGATACAGGATGTTAGAGGAACATAAAATTGTTGTCAAGTGAGTGTAGGGTTCTTTTGCTGGACCCAGATAGACGTGAATTGGCACAGTGCAGCTCTGCTATTGGCCCTGATGCCACTGGATGATGCCAGAGAATACTGAATGCTGTTGGTTGACACAGCTGGCTATTGGTCTCCACCACTGCCAGCTACTGCCATTCAATATTGGCTTTAGCTGGACACTGTCTTTGTGGCTACTGGTTTCTGTAGCTCTTTAGGGTAGTGACCTCCAGTGAATCATGAGAACCTTATAGGACCTTCTGGGTCTACACTATCTGAGAATTGAATCATGAACAGATTTGCAGGACCACCAGAGTGAGTCTTTATTTTAACCGGACCCTCGTGGCAGCACAAGGAAGTTAGTACTCCAGAGGGGACCCTTGGATACTAACGATGGGGGAATGCTGCATCCACAGCACTGTGGACCCAGATTTGGTCTAATTCAAGCCTATTTATGGGTTCATAGGCAAACCTGTGATTGGCTCAAGTTGGTGGGGGTTGTCTAGGACAGCTACGGTGTCATGGCCAGGATTCAAAGAAAGAATGGGGACACGAGCCTTTTGATAGACCATTACTACATCTCTAGGATAAATGACAGGGCTGAAACCAGAGAATCTCCAAAGGGGATAGACATGTTTATGACAGTTTCCTGGGGCTTGGAGAGGTTGGTAATATTAATAATGGGCCCAGATCTGTTCCTGATCTTAGCCACCTTAGGGTGCCCCTCCTACCCTTTGTGGAGCATGACACATTTCTTTTTTTGTTATAAAGTCCCAAAAACATAGGTATGTCAAACCCACATTTATTATTTAGAATATTTCTATTGATGAATTACTAATTTTAATTTATGAGTTTTACTAAACAATGAATGCTTAACAGGAAAAATATCACAAAAATTGCATTTTAAATATTGAGTGTTTATAACAAATTGTCAAAATATTTTAGGCTTTGGTATACAAAGTCTAAAAAATAACAAATAGTAGCCAGGGATTTAGCTCAGCAGCATAAACGCCTGCCTTGCAAGCGTGTGGTTGTGAGTTCAATCCCCAATACAAAAAAAAAAAATTATAAGGGTAAAGCTTTGGTTTGTAAAAAATAACAAATTCCTATATATATGGACTACAATGAAAATATTAATAGCACTCTATAGAAAAAAGCATTATCTTTACTGCAGTTATCACACCAAAGGCAGCCTTCACACACTGTTTACATTGATAACACATGTGTTTTGCTTTCCTGGCCTTTTTTGTAGGACGTACTTGACATTTTGCTGGTCTTGCTGTATTTTTCAGGAAGTGCTTATTCAGTGTATAGTTAACAGGACCATAAAATACCAATAAAATGAAGTATGACATTCTTAGTATGTATTGTGCAGCTGTGTACTTGTTTACAAAACCTAAGAGATAAAATCAGAAATAAAAACCTATGTGAACTACAATGTAAACACAAACAAAAGTCTAGCATGCAAGTAATCTTTGCTTCAACTGTGACACCTTAGGCAGAGAATTGTACTATACAATTCTGTTTTGAAACTGGAACATCTCATTTGGGATTTCTGCTTTGTTCCCATGTGCAGTTCCTGCACTGGTCAACTTGTGTTCTGGTAGCAAGTGTAACATCAGTTGGAAGTTGGTAAACTAATTGTTCAATGTCGTATTCCAATTAGTTTGGGAAATGAGAGCAACAAGTCTGTTCACAACATCATTGGGTCTGTTACTATATGAATAAGGACTGGATGGCTGAGTTCTAGGTTAAATTTCTAAACTGAAAGCATAATAAATCTTCACATCTACAAGGGCATAAAGTTTTATGTCATATTTTAACCCATTGCTTTTCCATAAGAGTTTTATATCCCTGCAATTACCATGAGAAATTCCTGCTAAGTACAGGAGATCTGTGCATGCTTTCAGTTTGGTTAGTGAGGTGTCACAATAAATACATTTTTAAATTTGGCTATTGGTCCATACAGAGAGGTATGTCAGCCTTTGTGTATTTCACAGCATCTTGTAGTATTTCATCTGTTACAATTTCCAAATTGAATGGCAGTGCTGGCTTTCTGTCCAATACATTTCACCCCTCTAAGACCCTCAGTATATTTTTGGACCTAGTTCTAACATTGGGTTGTTCCATTTGGTTGTGTGACCATATTTATAACATTTTCACTAGTTAGATATGTACTCACATTGCTGTTTTCTTCATCATCTGAATCAAGGAAATCTGCATTCCCTGTGTCTGTATCATTCGATTCTTGCTCCATATCACTGTCACAGGAGCTTTGCCTCACATGGCCAGCTTTAAAATCATTGCCATTGTCATTGTCGTCATCATCATCATCATCATCTATGTCATCATCTACATCCATGCACACCACTCTTGTGATGAAAACATTATTTTACCATCTGATGATTCACTTTTGACCTCCTTTAAAACTCACAAATCCAGTTTTTCATGTGCCACGGTAGTGATTTCAGCTACTTCAACCAGAAAAAGCAAAAGAAAACTCTTCAGAAACAAATCCTAGACTGGTGTGGGTATATTTTACCCTCTGTGATGCTCAGGTAAACATGTGCCATACCTGTTAGATGAACATCATGTCAGTGAAAATCTGGTTTGACACTTTTGCACATGTGAACACACCTTGTGTTTCATTTTGCAAAATGTGTAAACACAAAGATTGTTTCTGGAATTCCTGAAGCAAAGGTTCTGGCTATATTAGCTAAAGTAAAAATTTAAGAAGAAAAGTTTGTAGAACCCAGTGTTATGTGCTCCAGGTTTAAAGAGAGCAGAATCTGCAGTGGGAGAGGGGTGCTACAGTTGACATGTGAGCTGTACCTCTTGCAAAAGAGAGCAGTCAATCTCATGAGTGGTCAGCAGACACAGAGGCAAGAAGCAAGTTGTCCCAGTTCATTCTGGGAGGGGGGTGATTAAGGAGAGTGGAGGGGCGGGATATGACAGCCCCCTGCTTATCCTGTCTCAAAACAACATATGACTGATGAAGAGTTCATGAAGGTAGCTTTTGTAAAAGGTGGAAGATTGTACAGTCTGCAGAGATACCTGAGTGTATGAAAGTAACTTTTGAGTTAGTTCGACCTTAAATGATTTTGGTAGACTCTGGAGAAGAGTGTATTTCAGGTGATTGTAAAAGGCCTGGGTAAGGGTTTGGTGGTGGTCCTAATTCTGAATATTTCCACTTTGCTTTACTTTGTATTTTATGTTACCCTGTTGTAACTGTTCAATAGTTGCATGATGTAACCCTTGTGGTCCCTGTGTTTTAGATGGGCTACTGATGTCCATAAATAGCAGGGCTGGATTTTAAGTTAAGTCTAGCTTCGGGACCCTGATTTTTTATACTTCACACTGTGAAGTACAGTGTGCATGAGTTCTGGTTGGCTACAGCCCAGCATACCCAGCGGAAAGTTGTAGAAAGTAAGGCTGGAAAAGAATGGTATAGAGCTGGGGACTGAGAGATATGGATGTCAATAGGTTTGTACATTATTTAATAGACAGGGTGTGGAAAGAGATTAGGATTTCTAAAGGTTCTGCAGAAACAAAGGAAACTGGCCAATGCCTGGGTGGGATTTGAGTTGCAGTAATCAAATGGGAATGAAGGAATAGCTGTGAGGAATTCTAGAGAAGAGGCTGAGAGAGTTTCCAGCAAATGTTGAGTGGTGGGGAGGTGAAGAACACTGAAATAGAGATGATTTCTGTGTCTAGAGCCTGCATCTGAATAGTTTTGATCAGAGAGGGCTACATTGTTGTTTTGTACTGGTCTCTCCAGATGAGTTGAACATCCTGAATGGAACCATTGACAGGCACATGAATAGGAGGAGTTGCCAGGGAAAACCTGGCTCAGGTTTTGGCTCCACAGAGTACAAAGGCCAGCAGAACCTCAGGGGTGATGCCAAACAGATAATTGGAAATGCAGCCTGGGAGACCGAGAATGAAGCTGAGACCACAGGAAGAGCCATGGAAAGACCGTATGTCTCCAGGGAAACATGGCATAATGAGCAAAACCTAGAAATTCCTCCTTGAGTAGATTTTGAGATACTCTTGCATAGTTTTTGTTTCTATAGAAGTCATATTTAAAATGTGTTTCTAGGATATGCATTTCTCTAATCAGATTTTCTCATCTTTCCAAGTCAGAATTATGTTTTCATTAGCACTGCTTTAAGTATTTCCAAAATGTAGTCTTAACACCTGTTTTTTTTAAACTTTAACTTAATATAACCTGTTAGACTTTTGCAATTATTAGACTTTTGCAGTTGTAATGTATTTAAGCCAGTCTGCAAGTCTTGAATTCTAGAGGGAGAAACTGAGAATAGCTTAGAATTATTTCACCTGGTTTCTTTTTCTTTTTCTTTCTTTTGTGCTTTTGAGACAGGGTCTTGCAGTGCAGTTCAGGCTGGGCTTGAGCTTACTTAGCCCAGGCTGGTCTCAAACATACAACTCATGCTTCAGCCTCCCGAGTGCTGTCATTACAGGCATATGGCACCATGCGCAGCTCAAAGTAGTTTTTATATTTGAAATTTAAGTGTAAAGTATTGATGGTGGAAAACCTGTTCAGCAAGCAGATGATGTTATCTTGTGTATCAGCCTTCACAGCATTTAGTAACTGAACCAACTACTTGATTTGCAATTTATAATAAAAACAGCCACTTGTTTTAATTAATTATCGGCTCTACTCCAAAAAAAATTGTCTAGGAAAGCCACTGAGAAACTAGCATAAGTAAAATCACATTCTCTGTTGAATAGACCTAGTGTGCAATATTCTACAGTTTAAGAAACAGAATTATTTGTCTTTACATACTCAAACACTTGAGATTTGACAGAGAAGGCGGGAATTGGCTTATAGGACTCCAGGAATGGAGTTATTCCTAATTGAGACAGTAGCTTGCTCGTGGTTGCACATAGTGTGTTTAGTCTAAGTTTCCTGTCACAACAGTGAGCAGGGAGAGGTAAAATATCAAAGCACTTTTGGAGACACTACTACTATGTCAGACTCTGTTATTGATAGGATGGCACTATGCCTTTAAGCAGGTGTTTCTAGACTCACGTGCTTTGCTTGTAATCTTTCAGGACACAAGTCCTGAATTGCTGTCTGGTGATTGAAGATCAGCTGAAAGCGCAGAAAGTGCAGTGAGGAAGAGCCACTTAAAGCAGGGAGTGGATGAGAACTGGTAGTTGTGCAAGAGGAGGGTACGTGTCCTTTCTTGTGCATGAGGGGATTCCTGCCCTTTTAGTAACTGTATGTCTTCTAATGTTATTTTGTTTCATTTATAAATTCTATATTTAAACAACTACTAGGGTGTAACACTGTTTTCACCGTGTTTGTCTGCTTTTGTGCTTCCTGGGAGGAACTGAAGTAGTGGTTTGCTGACTCATGAATTTGATTTCTAAAGATTATGAGCAGGGGAGGAAAAGGGAAGTCCAACTAAAGCATATTTCATTTTAAGAGTTTGAGAAACAGAAGCTGTACAGTCTTTTAAATCTCTTGGCAGCACATCAGACAAAAAGAGACTTGATAGTAGTAAAAGTTAGGTACCATAAAATAGCTATGTAAGTTTTTGATACTGACTTCAAAATACAATCTTCTGTTTTCATATATATGCTACTACAATTACTTTCAAACACGTGGTAGTTTTTTCGTGTGTGTCTATGTAGGAAACAAATATTGAGCCACTTAAAAGACAGATTGTTATTTTTTTTAAAAAATCTGGTAAAAGTAATATTTAATCCAATTAATCTGTCTTTTTACTCATTCATCATAATGACTTTGGGTATCTGGTACAACTGAGAATGGGTAATGGAAAAATGTGAAGACTGTGTAATCCCTATTATTTATGGTCACTTAAGAGGATGAATTAATCATTGGTCACTAATCTTTGGATAATTACTCTATTGAGCTGGAAATATCTTTCGTGTTTTGGAAAGCAAGTCGTGAGTTAGTAGAACTGTCAAAATTGATCAGCTTTTCTAAGTCTAATACTAAGTGAACAGAAACGAGTTGCCATCAAGCTTTTCCTGGCTGCACTGCAGCATGATCCTTGTGGAACTTTGGGGACTGTATAGAACAGCAGTGAAAACGCTTTTCCTCCCTTTTCTCTGTTTTAGTGGTACTTGTGATTGAACCCAGGGCCTTGCACAGGCTTAGGCTATACCACTGAGCTAACACCCTTTTTTTTTTTTTTTAATAATTTT
>PVJX010037362.1:0-16991 GCA_004027295.1 Dolichotis patagonum
ACTGTTTGAATGTCTACTTTACATGTTTTAACTTTGTAAATTGAACAACTATTTCCAAGAAGTCAGTATGTAATTTGTCAAGCAATAATTTCTTAGGTTTTTGTTGTTGTTGTTCTTTTCCTTTTTTCCTTGGAATACTGTATTGTTGCTACCCTTTATTCTGTTTTGTTTTGTTTTTTTCTCTTTAAATAAAATTATTTTAAAAAAAATAGCAAGGCACCATGAAAAAAAAAAAAAACACTGTGGTACTGGCAAAGAGAGACACAAAAATCAATGGAACAGATTAGAAGAAGCAGAAACAACTACAGACAAACTAAGCCATCTTATTTTTGACAAAGGTGCCAAACACATTCACTGGAAGAAAGACAGCCTCTTTAATAAATGGTGCTGGAAAACTGGCTCTTCATATACTGAAGATTAAAAGTGGACCCATATCTTTTACCATGTACTAAGCCAAAATTGGAATGGATCAAAGATTTTAATATTAAAACAGAAACATCAAATCTGCTAGAAAATGGAGTAGGCAAAACTCCTGAAGACACTAGAGTATGCAAAGACTTTATGACCAAGAGACTGCAAAGAAACTATCACAAAGAATCAACCACTGGGATTTCACCCTACTGTAAAGCCTTTGCACAGCAAGAGAAACCACCAACAGAGTGAATAGGCAACCCACAATGTGGGAGAAAATGTTTTCCAGCTGTTCCTCAGACAAAGGATTACTATCGAGAATATGTGAAGAACTCAAAAAAAATCAGTCCTCTCAGACTTAAAGATCCAATCAAAAAATGGGCATTTTTTTGCCCAGTGAATATACACTTCTCAGATAAAGAAACACAAACAGCAAATAAATATGTTAAAAAATGTGGTCATTTGAGAGATTCAAATTAAAACAACACTGAGATTTCACCTAACCCCTGAGAGAATGGCTACTATTAAGAAATCAACCAATAACAAATGCTAGAGGGGCTACGGGGAAAAAAGAACCCTTCTCCACTGTCGATGGGAATACAGACTGCTGGAGTCAGTGTGAAGATTCCTCAAAAAACTAGGATTGGAGATCCCATTCAACCTAGCTATTCCCCTTTTGAGTATTTTCCCAAAAGAATTAAAATCATCATACCACAATAATATATGTGCACCCATGTTTATAGCAGCACAGTTTGTAACAGCCAGATCTTGGAAATAACCTAAATGCCCATCAACCAAAGAATGGACAAAAAAGATGTGGTGTTTTTATACAGTGGAGTACTATTCAGACATAAAGAAGGATAAACTGGAGACTTTTATAAATAAACAAATGCAACTTGAGAATATACTCAGTGCAATAAATAAGACACACATGTGTAAACATCATATTGTTTCATTAGTGAGAAACTGAAAGAAAAAACATATGTATATGTATATAAAATAGTTAAGATAGTTACACTATTGATTTCTCTGAGTTCACTGAAGAGAAAGATTCGTGCTAATATTGCTCGGACAACTGAATGTAGATGTGCTCTAGGTGAATGATTTGGGGAGGACAATGCGCAATGCATGTACCATTGTTATCTCCCAATTGACGTTTTCAAATTTTGTTGTAGTTTTTTGTTTGTTTGTTTTCTTTTTATCCTTGAAATAAAATAATTTGGAAAAAAACAAATAAAATAAAATCACATATTTGCACAGAACAAAAAAAAATTTGCATTTCTGATGCAAACAAACAAAACCTTCCCCAGATATTGTGCTTTAACACTCTTTCCTTTCAAGCCAAACTTATGTTTACCTACTGTTCTGATCTCCAAAGTTAAAAACGTTGTATTTCAGTCACAGAGGAAAGTATAAATATATCTTAATCTGTGTTTATCTATCTAACTATTTAAAAAATCAACCTCATACTACTATATTGTGTGAAAACACTAATACATTTATTTGCTATTCATTTGATATGCAAACGTTACTTCAAGCTAATAAAAATAGTGCTACAGTGAACATCCTGGTGAACCATTCCTTAGCAATGTGTGAGGGCTTAAATGATATAGCTAGAAGTTGAATTACTAGCTATTTTCCAAAAGATATTTCGAAGTTGAAGGTATTAGGTAGACATTCAATTTGTACTACCATCACCATCTCCCCACCTTGTCTGTCTCTGTCTGTCTGTCTTACTTATTGGTGCTGAGGACTGAATCTCATGCATGCTAAGTAAGCACTCTACCACTGAGCTATATCCCCAGTCCTAAATCTTTTTTTGAAACACTGATCCAGCAGCTATTCCAATGTATACTTATAATTTTGAAATATATGAGGGTTTTTGTTGTATAACACTGTCCACACTTTGAGAAGCAGTACAGAATTATAATAGCTTATTTAAAGCTCAATAATCATGGCCCTGAAGCAAGGCCAGCAGATCGCTGTAGCTGCTGGTTTCAAACAGGAGCCTAAAGAGAATTCTTTCTGTGGTCTGTTGGCCATTTCAGAACTTTGGAAATGGAATGGTCAATTCATCAGAAAGAGATAGCAGGTGAGTATGGCGGACTTTAGGGGGCCTGCAGGGGAGAGACCCTGGCACCTCGGGACCTGCATCATGCAGTTGACTTGGGGTGCCGGGATAAAAAGGAGCTCCACTCCTCGCTGGGGGCGGCTTACAGTGTGGCCAACTTTTCGCGGCCTGAAGGAGAGAGACCCTGACACATCGGGACCTGCACCGTGGTGGTTGACCTAGGGTGCCTGGAGAACAAGGAACTCTTCCCGTCTCTGGGGGGTGACTGTGATCCTGCCTGCGTGTGGGCTGAGAATCAGACATCTCATGTCCTGTCCCCCATCCCGTGTTCCCCCCCCTCCCCCCTGCCTAGCAAGTGGGAGCCAGTGAACTACACATCTTGTGAAAAGATTGACTATGTTATTTAGGATGAGCTCTCCATATGCAAAGATAAGGACAACTATTTGGAAGAACACAAGAGACAATATGACAGATAGTGAAGATCTCTGGTTGTCTTGCTTTGAAATTTATGCTTTCTTATGTCCCATTCTGTTGTGTTTTGTTGTGTTTAATTTTACTCCCTTTTAAAATAAATTTAAAAAAAATAAAGCTCAATAATCTATGAAGAAACACCAAAAATGAGTCACTGAAACATTAAGTAACCTACTAAAGTTCTCATAAACTAAGTTTAAACTGTTTCTAAAATCTTTCTGCTTCATTACAATGTACTATTAGTTCTGGCACAGTATTCAATTCAGTGGCCTTAAAGTGTTATAGTGGATGCTTTCAAATTGTATCTCTGCTACTTTCTGTGTTATTTTAATTTCTCTCCAATTTAGTTCTGTCATCTAAAAAATGCGTATACCATCTACCTTATATAACTAAGGATTAAACAATTTACACATGTTAAACACTTTGAAAAGTTTTTACACAATAGTAACTTTTTGGTAAATTATCAATTTTTTAAAAATTTGTCAACCTAATAGTACACAATGGTCAATGTTTGCAACCTCATTGTAATTTTCATCTGTAATTTTTATCACAGTGAAACTGTAGAATTTTTCATTTACTTGAGTCTCCCATCCTTTAAACTACTTGTTCAGACTCTTTTTCTTTTACTACTGGATATTTTCCCCTTTTGTTATTAATTTGTAAGAGTTCTTTTTTAAAAAAATTATTCATTTAAGTTTGCAGTACAAAATGTTTACACTCTTTACATGCAGTTGGAATGTTTATGTAACATATCTTAATTCCTTTTTTCATCCTTTCCATTCCTCCATCTCTTGATCCTCTTCTAAGATCTTACTCTTATTCTCATTTTAGTTTGCTTTTTATTGATGTTTAAGCTTATGCATCTGATTTATTTCACTTAATATTATTATCTCAAGGTACATTCATTTTCTAACAAATGACACAAGTTTATCTTTTTCCCCCTAGACTCAATGCAGTCATTTTGATTTATTTTTTATTAGTATATGTTTGTAGTACATAATGATCATATTCATCATTGAAGATTTGTGCATACACATAACACACCTTAATTCTTTTTCCTTTTTGCCCCCTTTCCTCTAACCCTTCGTCTCCTCCCTATTTATAAAAGCTCTATTTTCATACTTTTCTTTTTAATTCTTTTTTTTCTTTAAATCCCTTGTCCCTTCCTTCCCTCTCTCTTCTTCCATTCCTTCCTATTTGAACAAGTTCTTTCTACTTCTTAATAGCTATCCTCCAATATGCTCATTATTTGTATTTTTGGGTTCTATAAGAAAAACTATGTAATGTTTAAATTTCTGTGATTTATTTAAGATTATGGTCTCGAGGTGTACCCATTTACCTAAAAATACCTTATGCATATCTTTGCAGTTGAGTGATACTCTATTGCTTATAAATACCACGCTTTCTTTATCCATTCATCTATTAATGAGTATATGGACTGTTTCCAAGATTTAACTATTATAAATTGTGCAGCTGTAACATAGGAATGCCATGTGCCACTGTGTTATGACAACTTTAAATCTTTTGGGAAGACATCTAGAAGGGGAAATGGGTCAATTGGAACCTCTAGTTTTAGTTTTTTGAGGACTCTTTATACTGATGTGCATAGTGGCTGTACTCCCACCAACAATGGAGAAGGGTTTCTTTATCCCCATAGCCTTGTCAGCTTTTGTTATTGGTTGGTTTCTTGATGATAGCCATTCTTTCTGGAGTGAGATCTCAATGTTGTTTGAATTCGTATTTCTCAAATAGCCAGCCATGTTGAGCAATTTTTCATTACTGGCCACTTGTGTTTCTTCATCTGAAAAGTGTATATTCATCTCAGATGCCCATTTTTGGACTGTGTCTTTACATTTGGGGGTCAATTTTTAAAACTGTCTATATATTCTAGATAATAGCCCTCTTTTAAAGGAGTAGCTGGCAAAATTTTTTTCCCAGTCTGTAGATTATCTCTTCACTCTGTTGGTTGCCTCCTTTGCTGTGCAGAAGCTTTTTAATTTGATGTGATCTCCATTTGTTGACACTTTGTAATATTTCTTGTGCAACCAACATTTTGTTCATAAAATCTGCCTATACCTGTATCTTAAAAAATTGTACTTATTCTATCTTCCAGAAGATTAAGTGTTCCTGTTTTAATATTTAGATCTTTGATCCATCTCCATTTTAGTTTAGTGTCTGATGAGAGATAGGGGCAGATTCAGTCTTTGGAATGTGGGAAGCCAGTTTTTGACAGCATTTTTTTTTTTTTTTTTGGTGCTGGATTGAACTCACAACCTCGCATTTGCCAAGCAAGCACTTACGCTACTGAGCTAAACCCCTGGATTCTACAGCACCATTTGTTAAAGAGGCTATTAAACCTCTTTTTCCTTTCACCATTTCCTTTCACCATTTGTTAAAGAGACTATTAAAGTGGCTGAGTGTGCCCAGACTTCTTTTTACATCTTTTATGCTGTTCCACTGATCGATAAGTCTGTTTAGGGTATTTTGGGTTTTTTTGCCAATACCATGCTATTTTTTTAAGCAATGTAGCTCTGCAGTATAACTTTGTAAGTCTAGGCCTGTGATGCTCCTGCCTTGCCTTTGTTGCTCAGCATTGCTTTTGCTATTCTAGGTTTCTCACGGTTCCATATTAATTTTACAACTGTTTTCTCTAGTTCCATGAGGAGTGCTACTCATATATATATATATATATATATATGGATATATATGGATTTATATATGGATTTCCATATATATATATGGAAATCAATACACAAGATGATGTAATTATACTTCTCTGTATTGGCAAAGAACTAGATATTGATATTTTATAATAATCTTTATAAAAGTATCAGCCATAAGATTAAAGATTGACATACATATGAAATGTTGAAGGTAAAGAACTGGAATCAGATAATACTAATAAAAATATACCACTGTACAATCACTATGGAAGCTGGTTAGTCTGTAGAATGATAAACATTTACATACTTTTAATAAAAGCATTGTACTTGTAGGTATTAACTAAAGAGAAAGACTAGTAAAAAAAATTATTAATTGCAACTGTTATAACCCTCTATTGGAACCAATCCAAAGGTCTGTTAACAGATGAACAGAATAATGTTATGACATATCAATATAAAAAATACTATTTGGTAATTGAGAAGACACAAAAACTCATACTTGCAACATGGATGAATCTCCAAATGATGATGAATGAAAAAAAGGAATAAACAGTTTATGATATCATTTATATAATTAGTTTATGCTGACAATAAATTATTGGTCATGGAGATCAGGAACCAGGAAGGAAGACAGGAATTCTATATGGATAAACAAGTTAACTTTGCAGGTGATGGATATGTTATCACACTTATGGTGGTTTCAATGTATGTTAAGACTGATTTATTTTTTAAGTCTACAGTTTCTATCAATAATATATCTCAATACACCATCTAAAAAGTGATTCTATATAAAAATGTAGATCTCCTACTCCTCTTGAAAAAAACCAGACTGAGCAAACAAATTGATTCCACTATACTCCTCTGCATCCTTGAGGAACACTACCAATGAAGAATATTTCTAAATATGACACAAAAGTATTTTACCTCTGGACTATAGTACAGTTTTTCCTCTCTGGCTCCCTTTTCCACCCAATGCAGCAGTGGCCTTGAAGTGAACAGCCCAAGCAGAGTATGGAAATCCAGAAAAGTTTTAGATTATTTGCTCTTCCAGTCAACATGGTCATGGATAATACATCAGTCCAGTGACCCTAAATATATCTGTATACCCTCATCTCTCAGACCTATTGTGACTTGACTGGAATACTTGTGAAAGCAACTTTAGATGGGGTAACTACTAAAGCTTGCTATAGTCATCCCCAACTGTTATTCATATACATTGTTTCAATTCCAATTATAATTATGCTTTAATGACTTGTAATTTGTCTCCAAGGAACAAGTAAAGGCCACTGAAGTATATGTTCACTATACACATTAAGGTAATATGATTCATATTTGCCAAGGAGTAGAGGTAGGAACCTTAAGCCAAAGGTACTAACATTGATATAACCAGGGCCTTGGACAGGTCAGAATGTGCAATGCAGCTCCTGAGACTGTTCCACATTCCTATAGGAATTTTAAGTGTAGATATTCAGATCTGAGATTTAACATTTGGCTGATGGGTTCTCAGAACATTTCTCCAAAGTCTACCCTTACGTTGAATAAGTAGACAGCAAATCTTCTGCACTCCTAAGGTCCTTCTCAGGTCACTGATTGACAGCTTTCTCAGCGACTGCACTTCCCTCCTATTCTGATTTCACCAATGTTTAATGAAGCCAGACTTGTCACTAAATAATTTTTCACATTTATAGAACTGAGACATATATTTTCCAGTATGGATTCTCTGGTACTAAAGAAATATGGACTGTCCCTGAATCAAGGCCAGCAGATTGCTATAGCTGCTGGTTTCAAATAGGAGCCTAAAGAGAATTCTTTCTGTGGTCTGTTAGCCATTTCAGAACTTTGGAAATGTAATGGTCAATTCATCAGAAAGAAATAGTGGCTGAGAGTGTGGCAGGCTTCGGGCGGCCTGCAAGAGAGAGACCCTGGCGTCTCAGGACCTGAACCATGCGGCAACCTGGGGTGCCGGGAGAACAAGGAACTCCTCCCCTCTCCGGTGAGTGGCTGTGAGCCTGCTGGCGAGAGGGCGAAGAATCAAACATCTCATGTCGTCCTGTCCCCCATCACGTGTCCCCACTCCCCCACCCCTGCTTAGCAAGTGGGAGCCAATGAACTGGATTATCTTGTGAAAGTGGCTATATTGTTTTATACGAACTTTCCGTATACAAAGATATGGACAACCATTTGGAAGAAAACAAGAGACAATATGATAGATAGTGAAGATCTTTGGTTGTCTAGTTTTGAGATTTATGCTTTCTTATGTCTTGTTTTGTTCTGTTTTGTTGTGTTAAATTTTACCCCCTTTAAAATTAAAAAAAAATTTCTTTTGTTATAGAGAATTTAAATCTTTCTCTAGGGAAGTGTTAAAATAATTAAAAATCAAGAAACACTGCTTTAAATCTAAACAACAACAAAAAAAGAAATATGGATTAAGGCATTTCTTGTACTCATAAGACGGTCTGATATGAACTCTGTTGTAAAATGAAGTTTGAACTTTGGCTAAAGAATTATTCATATGCAATGCACTCATATAGCATGTGTGAACTCTCTGATGTATAATGAAGCTAGAGCTTTTGCAAAACAATTTCATGTATTCAGTGTATTCCTAGGTCATTTTATTTTATTTTTATTTTATTTTAAAAGGGAGTAAAATTAAACACAACAAAACAGAACAGAATGGGACACAAGAAAGCAAAATTTCAAAGCAAGACAACCAGAGATCTTCACTATCTGTCATATTGTCTCTTGTTTTCTTCCAAATGGTTGTCCTTATCTTTGCATATGGTGAGCTCATCCTAAATAACATAGTCAATCTTTTCACAAGATGTGTAGTTCACTGGCTCCCACTTGCTAGGCGGGGGGGGGGGGGGAGAGACACAGGATGGGGGACAGGACAACATGAGATGTCTGATTCTCAGCCCACATGCAGGTAGGATCACAGTCGCCCCCCAGAGACAGGAAGAGTTCCTTGTTCTCCTGGCACCCCAAGTCATCTGCATGGTGCAGGTCCCGATGTGCCAGGGTCTCTCTCCTTCGGGTCACCTAAAGTCTGCCACACTCTCAGCCACCCCCCAGAGAGAGGAGATCCTTGTTCTCCTGGCACCCCGAGTAAACCGCACAGTGCAGGTCCCAATGCACCAGGGTCTCTCTCCTTCAGGCTGCCGAAAGTCTGCCACACTCTCAGCTGCCCCCTAGAGAGAGGAGGAGTTCCTTGTTCTCCCGGCACCCCTAGTCAACTGCACGGTGTAGGTCCCAGTGCGACAGGGTCTCTTTCCTTCAGGCTGCCGAAAGTCTGCCACACTCTCAGCTGCCCCCCAGAGAGGGTAGGAGCTCCTTGTTTTCCTGGCACCCCGAATCAACTGCACAGTGTAGGTCCCGATGTGCCAGGGTCTCTCTCCTTCGGGCTGCCAAAAGTCAGCCACACTCAGCCGCCCCCCAGAGAGGGGAGGAGTTCCTTGTTCTCCTGGCACCCCAAGTCAACCGCATGGTGCAGGTCCTGACGTGCCAGGGTCTCTCTCCTTCAGCCAGCCAAAAGTCTTCCACACTATCAGTTGCCCCCCAGAGAGGGGAAGAGCTCCTTGTTCTCCTGGTACCCTGAGTCAACCGCATGATGCAGGTCCCGAGGTGCCATGGTCTCTCCCTTGTAGGCCCCCTAAAGTCCGCCATACTCACCTGCTATTTCTTTCTGATGAATTGACCATTCCATTTCCAAAGTTCTGAAATGGCCAACAGACCACAGAAAGAATTCTCTTTAGGCTCCTGTTTGAAACCAGCAGCTACAGTGATCTGCTGGCCTTGCTTCAGGGCCATTATTCCTAGGTCTTTTGCCCAGTGCGGATTCTCTGGTGCACAGTACGTGTGATTTTATAGTTAAAGAATGTTTTAGAGTTCCTACATTCATAAAATTTTACATTAAGGTGAACCCTCTGGTATTCAATATATCTGAATGTTTATATAAAGAATTTTGTACATCTGTTGCACAATCATTATACTGTGATTCTGGTGCTGGATCAGGATTGTGTATGAATGAGTTAGCCAGTGCTCAAATCCTTTCTCCAGTTTAGAAGTATGTGTTGGCCACTATAGGCTTTCCCACAAAGGCTGCATGCATAAGGCCTTACTCCAGTGTTGTATTTTATGACAAACAAGACTGGTGCTTCTGCTATAGGTATTCTCACATTTTGTTAGATCTGAATGGCCTTTATCCAATGTGAAATTTCTTGTGGTTAACAAAGTGGGATCTCCTGCTGTAGTTTTTACCACATTCATACTGATAAGGTCTGTTCCTCTGCATTCCACAACACACAAATAGTCCAGAGCTTTGTTTGAAGAATTTCCCACATATGCTACACTCATAAGGCTTTTCTTCACTGTGAATTCTCTGATGCTGAAGAAATCCATCTTTATAGCTGAAGGTCTTCCCATATTCACTGCATTCATAAGGTCTTGCTCCAGTGTAAACTCTCTGGTGTAAACAAGGTTTGAACTATGGCTAAAACATTTCCCACATTAAGTGTACTCATACAGCTTTTCACCAGTGTAAACTGTCTAGTGTGTAATAAGGCTGAACCTTTCTCTAAAGTAAACTCCCCACCATTCACTGCACTCATAGGGCTTTTCTCCAGTGTGGATTCTCTCTGGTGCAGAGCAAATTTGGTTTTGATTCTAAAGGCTTCCCCACATCAACTGCACTCCTAAGACTTCTCAAGTGTGAATTCTCTTATGTGTAGTAAGGTAAGAACTCTGAAAAAATGATTTCTCATGTTCATTGCACTGGTAAGGCTTTTGTGTGGAGTTCATGGGTTAGAATCAGTATTATTTTGCTCCTAAACAATTTCCCATATTCATTGCACTGATAAAAGTTTTTGTCTCAGTGTGAACTCACTGGTGTTCAAAAAAGACTGAACTCTGTCTAAATAATTTCCCACATTTGGTACACTAAAAGACCTTTCTCCAGTATGAATTCTTGGTGCTGACCAAGCCCAGATTTTTATGTGAAGGCTTTTTCATATTTACTGTATTCATAAAGCTTTACAGTAGAGTGAAACTTACTGGTGTAGGATGAGGCTGAAGCTTAAGCTAAAGAATTTACCATGCTCATCATATTCACATGGTTTCTCACTAGTGTGAACTCTGATGTTCAATAAGGACAGGGTCTACTCTAAAGATGTTCTCACTTTCTGTCACTTCTTCTCTTTTGTGTCAAACAAGTGTGATTTTGTGTTTGAAGAATTTCCCACATTTGCTATACTTGTAAAATCTTTCCTTAGTGTGAAAGGCCATGCCATAGCTAATGTTTGTGTGTAATTTCCTTTATTACTCCTGGCCTGCTAATGAAGATGCTTGAGCTTCCCAGGGAATCCTCTACATATATGCACATAAAAGAGATCACTGAGGTGTGTGCTCTAGAGCTGTTAACAAACATAGCCACTTCTCCATGCTCTTCAAGTCTTTCTCTTCACTGTGCTGCTTCCGGTCTCACATGTGTGCAGCATCTGCCCAGGATATATTTCCTGATGCTCATCCAGAAACAAAATGTCTTTCATACATCTCACAAGGTAGACTTTCCAGGTAGCAGTACCTGCATTCAGAGCTCTGACTTGTGACTCTCCTTGAGAAGATGCCTCAACTTTCACTGGAAGTTAACAGCCAGAGCTAGTTCCCCTTGAGACATCTAGAGTAAAGTCAGCCATGTCAGGCATCCAGGTCTGTTACTCCATCTCCATTTGAAGTACATGAATCTGGGAAGATGTAAGTCACAGTGAAATCACAAGGGCCATGTTCTCCAGCATCACATCCAGGTACAGAAGTCTCTGTGTCTCAGCAGGAAGCTTCCATTCTTCCCAGGAAAAGTCCACAGCCACATTCTCAAGGGTCACACTCTCTATAAATGATGAATAAGCACTTCTAAACCCAAAGGTACCTGAGCTGGGTCATTCTGGGCAGGTGTCAGCATCAAAGCCCGTAGGTGGGGTAAAGCAAGGAGAGGCAGACTCTGAAATAACCACTGTCATGCCACAGCATCCTTCAAGTAATCCTTAGAATCATCTCCATTAGTAGAGACATTGGTTCTCTGGTCTTCCAGTTTACTCTATCTTGAGCTCCATTGCCTGCTGAACAATCTCATGGAGTAGATGTCAAGAGTAACTAAGATGACTGTCCTGCTATTGGTATTTTTGTTTATTTGTTTTTGATACCAGTGATTGAACTCATGACCTTGCAGCACTCACCAAACAAGCACTGTGCTGCTGAGCTATATTCCCACCCCACCCCCTTTTGTTGGCATTTTTTATTGAGATTGCATTAAATCTACATAAATGTGGCCATTTTCACTATTGAATTTACCTACCCAGGAACATGGAATAGCTCTCTATTTTCTGATATCTTCTTCAATCTTTTTTTTAAGAGTATTATAGTTTTCATTGTAGAAGTTACTCACTTCCTTGGTTAGGTTAATTCCTAAGTATTCAATTTTTTCTTGCTACTGTGAAACATAGTGCTTCTGTAATTTCTCTTTTGGTTTGTTATTGGTGTACAAAGATGATATTGATTTTTGAGTACTGACTTTGTATCCCGCTACACTCACTACTGTGGTTATTAATTCTACAAGTCTTTTGGTAAAATTTTTTGGGTATTTAATGTACAGGATCATGTCATCAGTAAATAATGAAAATTTAAATATTTCACTCCCTGTCTGTATTATTTTTCTTTCTTTCTCTATGTGAAATGCTCTGGCTAATGTTTTCAAACTATACTGAACAGTAGTGCCAATTGTGGGCAACATCCTTCTCTTATTCCTGATTGTACAGTGAAAGATTTCAGCTTTTCTCCATTTAGTATAATGATGGCTGATGATTTGTCAGAGATGACTTTATCTGATTGAGAAAAAGATCTGTTTTTTTTTTTTTTTTTTTTTTTTTTTTTTGTACCGGGTTTGAACTCACAACCTTGAGCTTCCTAGGCAAGTGTTTATGCTGCTGAGCTAAATCCCTGAGAAAAGATCTTTTATTTCAACTTTTTTTAGGTTTTTTTTTTTTATCACGAATGGATGTTCAATTCTGTCAAATGCTTTTTCTGCATCTATTGAGATGATCACATGGTTTTTGTCTTTGCTCATATTAATGTGGTATGTTTATTGATTTGCACAGACCGAATTATCCCTGCATCCCTGGAACGAATCTTATTTGATCATGGTGTATAACTTTTTTGATGACTTGTTGCATTCTGTTTGCCAGTATCTTACTGAGGATTTTTGCATCTATGTTCATTAAAGAGACTGGCCTACAGTTCTTTTTTGGTTGGGTCCTTTTCTGGTTTTGGTATCAGGGTAATGCTTGCTTCTAGGAAATGACTTTCAAAGTACTCCTCCTCTTTTGATTTCATGAAAATTTTAAAAATAATGGCATCAGGTCTTCTCTAAAATTTTTGTAGAGGTTCACGCCTGTAATCCCAGCACTCAGGAGACTGAGGCAGGAGGACTGCTATGAGTTAAAGGTCACCTGCAGCTACATACCAAACTCAAGGTCAGCCTTGACTACATAAGACTGTCTCAAAAAAACACAAAAAACAAACAAAAATAAAGTTTTAACTATTTGTCTTCATTACTTTTTTATTTCTGGGACAAAATATCAGATAACCAAAAATTAAAGGAGGAAAAGTTTATTTTAGCTTATAATTTGTAGAGGTTACAGTTCATAATTGGCTGACTGCAAGGAAGGGCAGCATGGCAGAGGGTCACTGCAGAGAAGCAACAGTCCAGGGAGAGTAGGTAAGAGGCAGCAGAAGCAGCAACAGTAAGCCTGTTTCCCCTTTTATTCCAATCAGGCTATGGGCCTATTGGCTGGTGCCACTCACATCCAGAGTGGGCCTTCTTATTATCCATACCCAAAACTATCCTAAACTGATCACTGGACTAATTTAGTTATCACTCATCCTTAATCCCATTTTCACACACCCTAGATCCAGCCATTCATAAAAGCCCCATGTAGGAGTCCACAAGGCTCTGAAAGAATGAATATATATATATATATATATATATATATATACACACACACACACACACACACACACACACACACACACCATAATACTATTTTATCTAAGTGTTGCTGCTCAAATTTTTGGTCCTTCAATATGTTTTTTTCTTTTTAAATCTTTTTGAGACAGGGTTTTGCTATGTAGTACAGGCTAGCCTTGAACTCATTATGTAGCTCAGGCTGGTCTTGAACTCACAGGAATCCTCCTGCTTCAGCCACACAAATAATGGAATTACAGGCGTGCGCCACTATGCCTGGCTTCTTCAATTCACTTTTATTTTAGTTTAATACATCGTTGTAGATATGGGTCTAGATTTAATATTATCCGTTTGGACGGCCCATTTTCCCACCATTATTAAAGAGGTTATACAAAATCTAATCTTAGTGAATGATACTCATAATATTTCCTTGAGTATATGCCTTATCTTTTCTGATGTGCTGAACATAAAAAAAATGTTTTAATGAATTCAAACTTTAGTAATCTTTTCTTATGTTACTTATGCTTTCTGGATCTCATTTAAAAATATTCTTTCCAGCTGGGCTTAGTGTAACATGCCAGTAATCACAGCACTCTGGAAGGCTGAGACAGGAGGAACACAAGTTCAAGTCTAGCGTTGGCAATTTTGTGAGATTCTCTCTTAAAATAAAGGGATGGGAATGCTCACTGTGAAGGTCCAGGGTTCAATATTCAGTACTGGAAATAGAATATCTTCCCTACCATGAGACATCATGAAAAGCATCTGCCTATTTTCTCTCTAAAGTTTTTATTTTCACAAGTGGGTCTTTAATTTATCTAGAATTTGTTTTATATGTAAGTATAGTATGAGATAAAGATTCAATCTTTAATTCAATAACTAATTCTCTCAGCTGTTCTGTTTTGGTTTGTTTTTTGGCAGCACTGGAGATTGAGCCCAAGGGCATTCTACCACTGAGCTAAGTCCCCAGCACTTTTCTATTTTGAGGCACAGTCTCATCATGTTGCCCAGATGGGGTTCAAATTTGTAAGGCTCTTGCCTGTGCATGGTAGGCGAGCACTCAAACTTGGAAGCCCATTCCTAGTCCTAGACTCTATCTTTTATATCACAGCTAACTCTAATTTAGGATTCAATATCAATATTATATTATGTACCTTTTATCTTTGATTAATCTTATCTATGCTCACTTACTTCAGCATTATGAAAAGAACTCACAAGCTCTTTTTAGCTCTCTCCGTTACTTGTTTTCCATTCATCCAATCTGCCTTTATTATCATTATTTTAATAGATATTTCAATTTTTTGATAGCCTTTCTTCTGATGTCCTTTCCTGACTACATAAGTGAATATTTTGGATCATTAAGTTTCAGTCATAATTCATAATATATGCATAGGTTTGGGTTTTTTTTTTTTCAGTTTTAGTCTATTTTGCTGCTAAAATAAAAATACCATGAATTAACTAATTTGTAAAGAATAGAAATGTATTACTGATAGCTCTAGAGGCTAGAAAGTTCAAGAATAAGATCCTAGAAAGTTACGGACCAGTTTGTCTGATTCCAAGATGGCACCTTGAATACTGTATCCTCTAAAAGAGAAGTATACGGTTGTGAGTTCAATCCCTGGTGAAAGAAAGAAAGAAAGAAAGAAAGAAAGAAAGAAAGAAAGAAAGAAAAGAAAAGAAAAGAAAAGAAAAGAAAAGAAAAGAAAAGAAAAGAAAAGAAAAGAAAGGGAAGGGAAGGGAAGGGAAGGGAAGGGAAGGGAAGGGAAGGGAAGGGAAAGGAAAGGAAAGGAAAGGAAAGGAAAGGAAAGGAAAGGAAAGGAAAGGAAAGGAAACAAAGAAATCAAGTGATAACAAATGCTGACCAGGGTATGGGGAAAAAGGAACACCTCCTTTTGGTGACAGTGTAGAACGCTACAACCACTGTGGAAATCAATGTGAAGATTCTTCAAAAAACTAGAACTAGAGGTCTCATTTGACCCAGTTATTCCCCTTCTTGGTATATTCTGAAAAGAATTAAAAGCATCATACTACAGTGATATATGAACACACCTGTTTATATCAGCATAATTTGTAATAGTTAAATCTTGGAAACAGAGGACTTAGCCCTATCTCACTGCCTATAATATTTCTGACTAATTCAGCTGCCTGCTACAACAGGACCCGTTTGCTGGAATCCTCCTTCACAAATGTGCCAGCTGCTGCAAAAGCCCTGCTTGGTGGTGAACTTTTTAAGAAAGAAATCTAGATAGTGGCCTGGGCTGTTTGAATCTAAAGTCTGCGCAGACCTGCATCTCGGGCGACTGTTTGGGACTGGTAGGCCCGCCCTTCATCCGCAGGGAACTCCCTGGAGACCAACATCTGGGCCAGGTCTGTTTGGGCCCGTAGCCCTGCCCTTCACCCCCAGGAAGTCTCCCAGAAAGCAGCATCGTGGCCTGTCTCTTTGGGACCCGAACCTCTCGGACCTGCAGAGTGGCCCGGGCTGTTTGGATTGAAAGTCTGCGCAGACCTGCATCTCGGCGCAACTGTTTGGGACTGGTAGGCCCACCCTTCATCCTCAGGGAACTGCCCAGAGACTGCCATCTGGGCCAGGTCTGTTTGGGCCCGTAGCCCTGCCCTTGACCCCCAGAAGTCTCCCAGAAAGCAGCATCGTGGCCTGTCTCTTTGGGACCCGAACCTCTCGGACCCGCAGAGTGGCCCGGGCTGTTTGGATTGGGAATATTGTGGAGACTGGCATCTTGGCCAGGTCTGTTTGGGACCGGGAACTTTTCAGAAACCAACATTCTGGCCTGACTCTTTGGGACCTGTAGGCCCACCCTTCTCTTGCAGGGAACCTCCTGGAGACCTGCCTGGGACAAAGCATGGTGGCCTGGCCTGCCTGAGATTCCACAGGCTCCGGGGTGACCACATCCAGCATTCGCCTTACAACTTAGGGAGCCAGGAGCCCACAGAGGGGAGGTAGGACCCTGTGAGGAAGCCAAGAGCCTGTGGGGGAGCCACTGCCCCTACAGGAACTGAGGGTGTAAGAGATAATTCACCACACATGCAGAGAAAGCTTTGGAACACCACTCAAAGCAAGGAAACATAGAAAAATGACAAAAGGAAAGACCAAAAGGCAGGCTCAAAGCCCTAGCCCTCCCCGAGAAAGTTTAGAAGCTGTGTACATAGAAAAAAAAAGAAGCCATACACCTGAAATGTCTGAAATGATATCAAATGAAATAAATATGCAAATAGGGAAAGCTATGGAGAAATTCAAATCAGAAATACTTGCCCAGGTAAAAGAAGAATTGATAAAAATAGTGAAAGAAATAGTGAACGCATCTAGTGAAAACACAGCTAAAAAAATTAGAGGAACAAAGCAAACAGATAG
>PVJX010037363.1:0-17011 GCA_004027295.1 Dolichotis patagonum
TTTTGATGTGACTGTGAATGGTATTGTTTTCTTAATTTTTTTAGTGAGTTCATTATTAGTGCATAGGAATGCTACTGATTTTTGTGTGTTTATTTTATATCTTGCTACATTGTTAAATTTGATTATTGATTGTAGCAGTTTTTTGGGGTCATGTAAGTAAAGGATCATGTCATCTTCAAATCATGGTTCTTTGATTTTGTCTTTTCCTATATGTATCCCTTTTATTTCTTTTTGTTTTTTGATTGCTCTGGATAATATTTCAAGGATTATACTGAACAGGAGTGGTGATATGGATATCTTTCCTTGTTTCTGATTTTAGAGGGGGTGCTTTCAGTTTCTCCCCATTTAATATGATTTTGGCAGTAGGTTGGTGATAAATGGCTTTTATCCTGTGGAGGTAAAGACATTTCATACCTACTTTTTTGAAGAATTTTACCATGAACATATGTTGGATTTTGACAAAGGCTTTTTCTACACCTATTAAGATGATCAAGTATTTGTTGTCCTTGATTCTGTTTATATGATGAATTACACTTACTGATTTGCATATGTTGAACTATCCTTGAATCCTTAGAATGAAGCCTACTTGGTCTTGGTGCATGAGTTTTTGATGATTTATTGAATTATATTTGCTAGTATCTTGTTAAGGGTTATTGCATCCATGTTCATTAGAGAGGTTGGCCTGTAGTTCTCTTCTTTTTTTGTGGCTCATTCCTTGTTTGGTGTAGGGAACAGGATAATGTTAATTTCTGAGAATGATATTGGAAGTACTCCTTTGATTACATTAAAGATTTTGAGGAGTATTAGTGTTAGATCTTCCCTAAAATTTTTGTAGAATTCAGCCATCAGGTTTTGGGCTTCTCTTAGATGGTAGTGTTTTTATTACTGCTTGAATTTCATTGCCTATTAGTGAATTGTTCAAGATTTTTAAGCCTTCTTGGTTCAGTTTTGGTATTTCATATTTACAGTATATAGGGATCTGTCCATTTTTCTGAGTTCTCCAATATTTTTGGTGTATATGTTTGTGAAGTGAATAGTTGCTAACATTTTTCTGGATTTTGGAAGTATCCATTATGATTTCACCTTTAAAATTTTTAATTCCATTGATTTGTCTTTTCTTTTCTTTTTTTTTTTTGGTAAGACTGGCTAAGGGTTTGTCTATTTTCTTATTCTTTTAAAGAACCAGATCTTTGATTCTTTGCTCCTTTGTATTATTTTTGTCTCTATTTTATTGATTTTTGCTCTGACCCTCATAATTTCCTTGCTTATACAAGCTCTAGATTTGGATTTTTCTTGTATTTCTAGGACCTTGAGATGCACCACTAGGTTATTTATTTGGACTTGTTGCATTTTTCTTATGTGAGCATTCACAGCTATGTATTTCCCTTATAGGACTATTTTTGTTGTGTCACATAAGTTCTGGTATGTTATACTAGCATTATCATTTAATTCTAGGAACTATCTTATTTCTTTCTTTAATTCCTCTGTGACCCACTGATTATTCAAGAGTGTTTTGTTTAATTTCCATATGTTTGCATAGATTGTCTTCTGCTATTGAGTTCTAGTTTCATTGCATTGCGATCTAATAATTTGCATGGTAAAATTTTGATCCTTTTACATTTGTTTAGGCATGCTTTATTAGTCAGTAAGTGGTCTATTTTGGAGAAAGTGCCACATGTTCCCCAAAATGATTTGTATTCCATTGCTGTTGGGTGGAACACTGTATATATAAATTAAGCCCATTTGTTCAAAGGTTTGGTTCAACTCTGATACTTGTTTATTTTTTTGTTTAATTGATCTATTTGTGATTTATTTGACCTATGTGTCTATGAGATAAGCATCAACATAATTATAATGAGGGGCCTCACCCATTATAATTGTGTTGATGTTTATCTGATCTTGTGTATCTGTTAATGCTTGTTTTATAAAGTTGGGTGCTTTGTGGTTTAGTACATATATGTTTGTGATTATTATCTCTTCTTGTTGAATGGTTGTGTTAACCAATATGTAATGTCATTCTTTGACTCTTGATCAGCTTTGAGTTGAAGTTCACTTTGTCCAAAAATAAGATAGCTACTCTTGTTCACTTTTGGATTTTCTTTGCATGGAATATTGTTTTCCATCCTTTGGCATTCAGGCTTTTTGTGTTAAATGTGTTTCTTATTTATAGCATAACATTGGATTTTGTTTCTTGATCCATTCTGCTACTCTGTATCTTCTGAGTGGTGAATTAAATACAATTACATTAATAATTATACTTGATAGTTATATACATATTCCTGTGATTATATTATCTCCCTGTTGCTATTTTGGCTTTCTTCTACTTAACTGCTAGCCATACCTGATTAATTCATTTTATTGAACCTTTTGACATTGTTAGGTCCATTGTCTCCTTTTGGATATTCTTGAGAATTTTTTGCAGTGTTGATTTGCTCATCATGAATTTCTTTAGGATCTCTTTATCATGGAAATATGTTTTTCTACATCAATTTTGAAAGTTACTTTTCTAGAACATAATAATCTGTAGTTATTTTCTTTTAGAGCTTGAAACACTTCCGTTCCAAGTTTTCCTTGGTTTTAGGTTTGTGTTGAGAAGACTATTGTAATTCTGATTGATTTTTCCTTTATAGCTTATTTGTTGCAATCCTTGAGTGTCTGTAGCAACCCTTGCGATTCTGTTCTTGTGTTGGTGTTATGGCTTGTATCTAAGTGTTTCTCCAAAGCCTCATGCAGTCATAGGTGGGGCTTCTTCAGAGGTGACTGGATCTAGAGTGTGGGGTTGATTCATGGTGCAAGGCTAGGCTCAAGGGCACTAGGATTAAAGGTATAGTGCTATCCATTTTGAGTAGGCTGGATAAGATAAAAGGGGCAGAAAGATGCTGATAAGGTTCCTTGCTTGTTTGCTTTTCTGTCTTCTACTTGCCATGAACTGGTTCTCCTCTGTAATTCCCCTCTGGCAAGCCACTCTGCCTTGGGGCCAGTGGATTATGGACTGAAACCTCTACAGACTGAACTAAATAAACCTTTGCCCCTTTAACTTTGGATGTCAGGTATTTTGTCTCAGCAACCCGAAAAGTAACTAAGGCAATTGGATTTCTTGTATTTTAATTATTATGTGGCATCAAATGTTTTTGTTTTTCTGACCATGGCTATTTAGGATATGATATGCTTTACTCATCTGTATATTACATTCTTTTTTCATATTCAGAAAGGGTTTTTTTGCTATTTCTTCTGTAAATAATGTTTTTATGCCCTCTGTGATATCCTCTGATTTTTCAATAATTCCAATTGCTCTTATTTTAGTCTTCTTTGAGTCACCTAACGGCTTTTGGATGCATTTTTCATGTTTCTTGTTTTCAGGGTATCTGTGTGCTGGAATTTGTGGCTTCTTTGACCCTATCCCTGGGTCTTTGGGAGTTTGCTATAGTATTGTATATGATTTCCAGGCAGTCTAGGTATTGGCTTACAGAGAAAACCAATTGACAACAATAACTATGCCACCTTGGCTATAGTAGTAAAGTCAGTGACAACAATGGCATCAAATAGCAATTGAACACTTACAAAAAACTTAAGAACCACTCACCAACAGCCCTTCACCAGAACAGGAGGTCTATAATGTTAGTGAAGACACAGCATACCCAGATATTGACCAATAGTAATTCAGACCACTAATTTGTACCAGATACAGGCAGCACTGCAAAAGCTCAAGAATACTGGACTGAATGTCATGTCCTTCAGGTCCATCCCCTCTGAAGATCATACCTGCTGAACTTGGCCTCCCAACACAGTATACAGGTCCCTGAGCCCAAGCTTCCCAGGGGATCTTAAGCGATCATTGTTTAGCTCTTTGTAGATGGGATCACTTCTCTTCTCTTCTCTTCTCTTCTCTTCTCTTCTCTTCTCTTCTCTTCTCTTCTCTTCTCTTCTCTTCTCTTCCCTTCCCTTCCCTTCCCTTCCCTTTCCCCCTTCCCCCTTCCCCCTTCCCCCTTCTCCCTTCCCCCTTCTCTTCGATTCTCTTCTCTTTTTTCTTCTCTTCTCCTCTTCTTTCTTTTCTTTTCTTTCTTTTTTTTTCTTTTTCTTTTTCTTTTTCTTTTTCTTTTTCTTTTTCTTTTTCTTTCTTTCTTGTACCAGGGATTGCATTTAGGACTTCATGCTTGCCAAGCAGGCACTTGTGTTGCTGAGCTAAACCCCCAGCCCTAGATGGGGTAATTTCAATGCTCAGAAACTTATTTAGCTTGTGATATTAAAGGTAGCCAAGTCCAAGAGTGTGACTGAACATCTGGCAAGGGCTTAATGCTGCATTATAATATAGTAGAAAAGGTGTCACTTTGCATGAGAGAGTGACAGGGGAACAGAGGCCTGAACCTATTCTTTGTAAGGACACCACACCTGTGACAATGGATGCACTCCTGTGATAATGCCATCAGTCCATTCATGAGGGTAGTGCATAATCACTTTTCAGTGTCCTACCTCTCAGCACTTGTAATTAAATTTCAAACACATGAACTTTGAGAGACACATTCAAGCCATAGATGTAACCAGACCTTATTTGAACTGAAGAGAGTCTGGCTTGTATTTGTGAGTGACTTAATGGGGCTTTATTTGGAAAGTATGTTTGGAGCACCTTCTGTCTCTTACTTTATTTGCTTTCTCTCTTAACACACCTATCTCTGTTCCTTCTCTTTCTAATAAAATTACATGTTAGAAGGACTGTCAGTAAATCCAGGTGTGCTGTGACTGTCTTTTGTGTGACTTTTCCAAGAGTCCTGGTATTTGTTGACTGGAGATTTTTCATATGGCCTTTTTATAGTTATTCAAAATGTGACAGTAGTTGACTCATTGTACATATATTAAGAGCACCATGAGACTCAATAAGCTGCTTTACAAATATTTTTGTCTCTTCTGAGATTGCCTTTTTGTACAGGTGTGTAGTTTCGATTTTGTAATGAAAATTAGTGAGAAACTGAAATCTGTTTCGTAAGTCCTCTTCACTTCACTCCACAGGCTCCTTGAAGCAAAAAAGAAGTGCATGGCTGTAGGAGAGAGGAGTTAACCAAAGCAACAGCAATAACATCTCCCATTTATGAACTTAGAATTTGTCTTTGTTATCAAGGGTAGATCCTAGAGTCAGAACTTAATGAACCATTAAGTTAGTACTTCTAAAATGGCATATAATTTAAATGGGTCTGGGGCATTGATTTATTTTTTTAAATTTTATCACCAAAAATGTAGTCATTTGGAATAATAAACTTTTGAAAAATATAAATAATCCTTGGGGAGTAAATATATCATTTAACAATTTATATCTAACATATGGAAAAATATTCAGCTTGCTTTCTTAGAATTTGGCTAGTTAGAATTTGATCTCTTACATTTCTTCACATTCTGGCAGTTTCCTTAGATCTGTCGTCCAGATCACTAATAAATATTCTCTGCAGCTATTTAATCTGTTCTTTGAATTTTCAATTTGAATGACAATATTTATTACTTCTACTAGTTATGTGAGCCTTTTCCAAGATTTTTTTTTCTACCATGCTTTTCTTTTTATATTATTTCTATTGTCTTCTCTCTAATCATTTTAATGGATTTTCAAGTGATCTCTTTGAAAATTTTTTATTATTTACTGACCTGTAAGTTCTTATTCTCATATTTGTTGTGTTCGTTGACTTTGGGGATTAGTTTCTGCATCATTTTGATGGTAAACTTACCTTCAACAGGAAGTTTTATTTTTTTGGCTGAGAAGTCCATGTGTCTAGGATGGAAAAAGCTCTCCTTGAGAGTTGTGCTTTTGCCAAGGCCAAGGGATTTTCCTGGTTTTGGACCAGTAGTGTGGTTAATGTCATGACTGAAGATATCTTCACTTCCTGAGTAGAACAAATTTAGGCCTCATATTCTTTCACATGGTGCATGGTTAGAATTTTGATTTCTCAAGGACCCCAAAGGAGTGCCATACCTTCTTGTCTACTAACAGTTTTACAGTCTGGTTTTCAGGGATTTATTTGGTTTTTGTTTTCTGTTTGCTTTTCTTTGTTTTTTGAGCTAGGGTCTTGCTGTGTAGTTCAGGCTGGCTTTGAACTGACTATGTAGCCCAGGCTGGCCTTGAAATCGTGGCAATCCGCCTGCCTCTGAGATTACAGGCATGGGCTACCACACCTGGCTCAGGGACCCAGAACTCTTTTTTTGTTGTTGTTTATCAGTACCGGGGATGAAACTCATGACTGTGCGCTTGCAAGGCAGGCGCTTATGCCACTGAGCTAGATCCTCAGCCCCCAGAACTCTTGAAATAGCTTCAATTTTATGCTGAGGTCTCAGTCCCAGCACACTGCCTTGTGAACATTAAAATCCCCGTTCCCAGCCCCTAGAGCCTGTATCTCTCTCTTCACTTTCCCCTGTAGGGCAGAGACTGCCCTTTCTTTTGAGCTGAGCTACTAGAAAACTTTCAAGGTCACATTTTCTTTGCATGTCTATATGTAAGCAGCAAGAGTCAGGCTGGGTCACTGCAGTCCATCATGTTACTATAAATTTCAGCAACATAAGAGGTACCGAAAGGGATTTTGTCAGAGTTTGCTGATGAAGGAGAGAACATAGTGGAATACAGAACACTGCCATCAGGTTTTAGGTACCCTGAGATACTGAGAGCAGCTGGCAGAAGAGACAGGGCACTAGTCTTTAGGGTGGCCAATGTACGGGAAAAGTCGGAAGGGCACAGAGAAGGAGGCTGGAGGGTAGGGAGACTTACGCCGCACTTTTGCCTCTGGGCAATTCTGCCCATGTCCCTCAGACACGGAATTTGTTTTTCTCATTGAACACAGTGACATTTACCCAGCCAGACCAAATGCAGGAGAGTCTAAGGCCTTGACAGCCATTCTCTGATCTTCCTTTGTGGCGGAAAGGTCAGGGCGACTTGTACCCATCTCCAGTAATTTTATAGCAGTCGAATTTTCTGTTCTTTCCCCACCACTGATGAGTTCTTTAAAAACTAATTTCACATACCTTCCTTAATGAAAAATCTTTTGATAAGGCTTGTTGGTTTCAGTTCATTTTTTGCTTACTTGTATTTTCATTTGGACTGTTAGAAGCAAACCCAGAAGGTTGCTATTTCTTAATTTTCTTCTTGACACAATAGGAGCAAAAGTAGGATTTTAATTGTTAGCATTATGGTCTATTTATTTTGAGATCTTTTAGATTTTGTCTCTTAGATTGAGATTTTCCACTTATGGCAATTTTTCTCTTCCTAACACATTGTTTGGCTTCTAAGACTTAGAAGTCTTTTGGATATACTCTTAGTATGCAGGCAAATTCTTTTCACCAAGGAGTCATGTGATAAACCTTATTAATTTGTGCTATACAGTAGTTGTAAGTTCTGAAATGAAAAATGGCTATTGAGATAGGAAGGAAATAGCCCAAATCGTGAAGCAGGTGATGAGGACATACTGAGGTTAATCTCAACAGTAGGACCTTCTCTAGTCTACCTCTCTCCCGGCTCTCCTGACCTCTTGTCCCTGCACACCCACCTCATTCTCAGTGCTGTTATTTTGGGGTTGCCCCTCTCTCTGTTTATCTGATCCTGCAAACCAGAACCAGGCTTACCTGACAAGTGTGAGGTTCCTGTGTCCCAAGATTTTCAGAGTTTTGGCCCAGCCAGCCACATGGCCAGTGTCATCTTGATTCTATTTGTGGCCACAGACCATATTTGAGCCTCTCTTCCAAGTTTAGCTGCTCAGCTCCACAGAACCTGCCACCCTAGGAGCAAGAGGGGATCTGTCACCCTTTCAACAATGTCAATGATAATAATAATACAAAAGCCTGTAGTGATGATAGTAACAGCCCACACTTATAAAATGCTAGATGTTGTTCTGAGTACTTTAAATACATTAAACCATTTAATCTCAATGACCCCATGAGGTGAACTCTTACTAGCCTCCTGTTACAGATAAGGAAACTGAGGCCTAGGGAACCTTATGCAGGTAACTTACCCAGCATCATGTGATAGAGCCTGGATTATCTATATAGGGTCTCAGTGGCCAGATATAAGCAGCCTCGTGCCCAGCCTAGCCTCTGTCCCCAGGCTCTGTGGGGGGACTTGATGCCCAGCATCTGTGGGTGTTTCCCCGGGGATACCCTTTCCCAGACCAGGGCTCTAAAAGCCCCAAGGTTCCTGCCTGTTTACTTTGTTTCTCCATTTTGATTTTCAGTTACTGAAAGGTTTAGCTTATTCCTGAGTCTGGCTGTGGCTTTTTAAGTTTTCTGTTTCCTCTCACTGGACAGAATAGACTTCTGGCCTGTCTTGATTGAGAGTCTCCAAGGCTTTCCCAGTGGAATTCATTCATTTATTTGTTCAATCATTCATTCATGCATTGTTTCACTCACTGTCCGCTGCCTGCTTGTACCAGGCCTGTCAGGTGGAGGAAGCCCCTGTCTATCCTCAGTGCCAAGTCCTGTCAGTGTCAGGTGCTGGCTTCAGTGCTGTGGTAAATGCTGCCCCAGAGGCCCAGCTGCCTGAGGCTGGGTGAGTGAGGAAATGAGAGGTCGAGGATACTCCACAGGGAAGCGACTTTGAAGGGAAGGCTGAAGTATGCCATATGATACGGTGACTATTTAAAATAAAAACAAATACTACAGTAAAAGGCACATATTGCCATGAGTCCTGCTTAGAATACTCCCCCTAGATTTGAAACACGTTTATTCTATCACTCTTGCTGCTTTCTGAAGCAGTTCTCGAAGTCCTCTTCCCTGAGTGGTTTTGGTTGCCCTGTGACTGCCTTCATGTCTTGAACTGATTCAGACCACTGGCTTTTCGCAGTCATTTGTACTTTGGGGAAGAGCCAGAAGTTGCACAGTGCCAGATGTGAATAAGTCAGACGAGGACACACAGTAATATTTTTATTTGGCAGGAATGACCCAATGTGGTTGATAAATGAAGTGTGATCAAAGTATATGATGGACGTTTAAGTTAAAAAAATTTATTACAGTCAAAGACAGACTGACATTCTCATCATTTCAGACACACTTATCCCATCATTCTTGGCAATGTATCTTTTACCACTGTAACTTTGAAAAAAAAATCAAACGTTCATCGTATTCCTGCACCCCTGTGACCTTGTAAACTTTTCCTCTGGGGAGCCCTGTGTGCCCAGGCTGTGTGGCATCCTGGGCAGGCCAGTCCAGCTCCTAGAATAGGGTGGAAAGATATAGTGTTTGAAAAGGAGGACACGTGTAGAAGAACCCAGCCCTGGGGACCTGGCTAAGGAGCCCACATTTTATTTTACAGTTGATTCAGGTACCAATGAATAATAATAAACTATGAAATTGCTACTTGGGTGATTTCTTTTTGAGAAAATTGTGCTTTCTATTTGTAAAGCCAGTAAAATATGAAGCACACTCATATATCCTACTATCCTTTAGGAATAAAGAATTAAAGTATAGAAAGACATGAAGCCAGCAGTCACAGTTTTGAAGAGCTTTGGGAAGGGAGACCCATTTAAATAAGTTCTTTTGAGATTACTCTGCAAGTGCTTTGCGAGTCTTTAAAAAACACTGTCAAAAACATTCAAACAGTCTCTCTAGTGAGCTTTTCATGAATATAGAAAAGTAGGGGCTTTTTTTTTGGTTTTGTTTTTATTTATAATCTTTTGCTTTAATGTTTTGGTAGTTAGGGAATATTTTAAAATTCTAGAAGCAATATATGTATTTTGAAAATATGATTCCCAGCTTATCTTCCAAATATTTTAATTTTTTGTTTTTCACTGAAACTTTCTCATAAAAATACCAAGAAAGCTGGTGATTGAAACTTTTAATGTGACATGGCAAGGATATCTGCCCCTGAAACATAGTCAAGTTTTAGTGCTGCGGAATTTCATGAAATACACTCACATGAAATGTCCTGTTCTCCTTGGAGACTCCACGTGGTGTTGTAAAAGTTGAAGACTTTTAGGTATTCACTAAGAATTAAAATAATATATATGAGGGAGTGGAAATGTTAAGTACCCTAATTTGATCCTCCACAGGTATCAAATTATCACACTGTACCCTATAACTTTTACATTTAAAATATTTTTTAAAAAATGAAGAAGATAGTCACAGTTCTTTCTCCCCTTTTTGGTGACAGTCCCAGAAAGGCCATCTTCCCCCTTCACAGGTTTATCACTGTGAACGGTACACTCTGCATAGCTATGGTAAATTATCAGCTAGCTAGTTTTGCATGTGCAGCTGGCTGAAGGTCCCAGGACTTTTAAGATCAGTGGGGAAATTTGAGCATGTGCCCTGGTACAGGGAGTGACAGTTCTTAAGTCACATACAACCAGAGAAAAGTGGTTTCTCCTGAGCAAGTGTGTACAAATTATTGTCATTGTTTCTGATTGTGCTCTTTTGTTAGCGACAGACATCTTCTGACTTCACACACATAGTTATGCACAAGCAGGAGCCTATTAACTTGTTATAATATTCAATTTTCTTCCCACAGTCTTAATTGAAATGAAGTTGCCCTGCTGCTTTTGTGCAGCAGATTTGCGAATCTCTGAAATTCTGGCTGTGAGAGGATTGATTCTGTTCCACGGGCCTTACCTGTTACTTCTTTGTGCGTTGCCTTTGACTTCTGCCCACAGCGCGATGTTACTAGCTGTGTCCTATCAATCCAGCCTGCAGTGACAGAGCTCTGATTAGCCTTTTTGGATTGCTTTGATTTTGAAATTGACCAGCTCCCCAGTCTGTAAGTCATTTACTCCAAAATGCTTGGTAATCAAAATAATAACATTAATGATTTTCCACTACCTAGGCCCATGATGTAAATTAGCTGGTAGAAAAAGCTTAGAAATGCAATACAGCTGAATAGACCTATTCTTACCTTGTTGACTAAATAATTTTGTAAAAGTCTACCCGTTTCAAACCTCGATGGGAAAAGCTCTACAGTTCAATTAGCAGGAGATAAATTGTCTGATGCGTGTAATCAGAAAAACTGGCATAAACTCAATGTTCAATTACTACCTCTAGCCTCTTTCTGTTTTCTGACCTATCTCTTTAAAGCCGCTGAGGATTCAAGATGATAATTAATTTTTTGGTTCAATTAAAATAAATAATCTGACATACAATCAGGGTTGGTTTTTCAGCTGGGTTCCAGCAGTATGGCCAAAACTACCCTAGTTATTTATGATTTCCTAACTGGTCAGTTTCCATGGCTCACTGATTTTGAAATATTGTGACTTTTTATCACACAAATAATGTCATGTATGGTGCTTTGTGTACCGCTTAACTTTATTTATTATATTGCCTGCAACATTGTTGATTCTCAAAAATGTTCTTAGTTGAAAAATGGAAACAAATATTTTTATTACTATCTTTTATGCATCTCACTCCAGTTTAGATTGCTTTTATTTTCTTATGTTTAATTTTACAGAATGATCTCATTGTATATTTATTTTTGTTCCAAGGGACTTTGAAAATTGAAACAGGTGATTTGCAAAATTGAGAAAAGAATGTTAAAAGACTAAGCAAAGCCAGAGATCTCAGAAACTGGAACAAGGGGCACCGACACCCACAGTGTTCTGTGTGCATCTCTTACCACTGATTCTTTTAGTACAAAGGTTTTGTTCTCTCAATACAGCCAAACATGCCTCCTGTGAAGGAAACACAGCCTTAGGCAGTCAGCTCCTGGATTGTGTCTGTTTAGCACCACAACAAAGAGTAAAGAGAATTTTCCTTTTTTTTTTTTTTTTATCATAGATTGAAATAAACATAGTCAAAAGGACCTGTCATATGCAGAGAATGAGTCATGAATGATTAGCTGGTCCCATGCCCACCTCTGTGTTTTAGAACAGTGAACTTTGATACCAGGAGGATTGTTTGTGAGCCTGGAGTTCTTTCCAGTCTGTGCCTGTATCAGTGTGAGGCAAGTTGACAAATTAAAATGACAAAAGACTTCCAGGGAAGTGATGTACTTCTGATTGAAACTAAGATAATGGTGCCTGTGAGAAGTCTGTCTCCATTAGGATCTCAGGGCTCACAGGAGGAGGGTATCACCTGTGCTTTCTTGTGGTCCACAGGAAATGCGATTCCTGTTGTTCCTTCTCCAGGGCCATACTGTACCTGGCTGTGTTTATCACATGTGCAATAGTGATTTGTTCCCAGATCTACCTCCAACAATGAGTGACCTGAGGGCAAAGACCATGCCTTGCCAGCCTATGCAAATATGCATGCTATGAAATGAGTGCCCAGCACTTGTTGCAGAGGTACAGCCTGTGACCCGTAGCAGCCTACCACAAGGTCAAGGCACGGAGTGACAGTATGGTTGGAATATGCAGTCTTTTGACTCCAGAACTGCAAAATAAAGCTTTTAGAGCAAACCCACTTTTGTGTAGCAGGTACCATTGCGTGCACCTTCCGGGGCTCAGGTCCCCACAGGGTAGCCATTGCTCCTCTTTGAGAGTGATCAGGTCCTGCCTGTGTTGACTGTAACCTGCTTCTCTCTAATTCTGCACCTTGATGGAGGATCAGCAGAGTTGATCTCAGGGCCAGAACCTCTTCTTCCACTGGCCTGCCTTTTAGGTGTCTGGAGACCAGCCTTAATGTTCATCTCTGTCTTTCTCCAGGGATAATATCCTGGGTCTGCTGGACATCTGTTGAGGAGAGGATTTCTGCACCCTTTTGTCCTGGCTAGAGACTGCCTGTATACCCTGGGGTGCAGCAATAGCCATCTTTATCTCAGAGGTCCAGAAGCAAACAAAAACCCAGGGATCACGAGAGAGCCAGGGCTAGGACCAATAGTTCTGAGCTTTTACTGCAGAACCATTTCCACTTTGTATAATAAATGAAAGAAGATTTTTATGGGTTAAAGGAACTTTGCTGGATGATAAGAAAAGCCTACCCAGCCACATTTAATGTCTCTAACCCCTAGGGTGATCATAGAAACATTTGTGGAAACTTTGAATGTGTAGCCTACCTCAATCTGAAAAAGTGCTAGAACTTTATTGCATATTTTTATGAATGAAGCCCAAGTTTTCAGATTTAGTATAGATTATATTAGGTTTAAGCAGCACTAAATTTTTCATGTATTTCCACATGACCAGCTGTCAAATCATATCTTCCTGTCATAATGCAGAGTTTTTCATGTTTCCTGTTGAGCTTAATTTTGTTAATCCACATTGCAGCTTTTTTGGTTCATTAATGTCTTGATTTTGTTGTTTATTTGTTATTCTTTCTATCTTGCTTAATCTGGGTGTTGGACAAAGTGTGATCCCTAAGTTTACTGATATAAAAGGGGATCAAATGGAACATTTTGTGGGTATATTTAGGAACATTCTTCAAACTGAACGTTGTTGGGGTACATTTACGAAATATCTTCTACCCCACAAACTTTTGTCTTGATTGCTATCATCCTTATGCACCTATGCCTGAAAGTTAGACACAATTTTGACTTCTTCCTTCCCCTTACCACATATCCTTAGTTTTCCACTGAGTCTTGCTGATTTTACTTACTAAATTTTAGATGCTCCATTTTTCTCTACAAGCATAGTAACCCTTCAGCAGCTCCCCCCGTCCAGCCTTATGCTGCATTGATTTCCAGTGCCATCTGTCTTGGACAAAACTGGACTATGTGGTTCGCATGCTTCAAACCCTGAAGTGGCTCCTGACATCTATGGACAAAGCCCAAAGTCTTCACCAGAGTTGGGATATAGCTCTTTCCCATCATGTGACAGTGCACCCTGACCTGGGCTAGCAAGTTCCATGCTCCATATGAAATCTTTGTTTTTTTCCTTTGGTCTCCTTCAAAATTTTCCACACTTGTATTGCCATGCCAAATACTCTCTGTCAAAAATTACTGATTTTTAAAGGCTAAGTTTTGATGTGACCTTTCCCTGGGATATTTCTTAAGCCTTCTCTGTAGCTTGCCTTGCTCCTGTCCTGGTTTGTCAGTCTTTGCCTGCAGGCACTGGTGCATTATACACAGAGAGAGCTGGGGAGGCAGCTCACATTGTGGGCGATGTGGTAGGACTTTTCATTAGTCTGGAATTTAGTAAATGCTCAGTAAATACTTGTTGAGTGAAGTAATGGGTGAATGAACCTCCTTAAATCCATATAATCATTCTATTTCCCAATCATCGTAGATATAAAGGGAAGCCACTGAATGTCCTCCACTGTGCTCCTAGCTTGGGTAACCTTTTGGTTCTAGCTCACTACCAGACAGGTACCAAAAGGAAACTACAAAGATATTCCCTCTGGCGGAATGAAGTAAAACTTGAAACAAATATTTTACTCAAGAGCTTCATTCATTCATTCATTCATTCATTCCCTTGCTCACATGTATCAACTGTTTATTGAACACAGACTTTGCCGAAAGTGCTGTATATAGTTGCTGACATGATTTTATGAACTTTATTTCTCTTTCCAAACAATATTTTGCCTATTGCCTAGATATAGCCTATTGTAAGTTAAAGAACATCACTTGTGTGCTTGAGAAATGTGGGTCCAGTCATGCTGTGGGGGAATTACTCAACACTTCTGTCCTCAATGGCAAAATGAAAAGATTGAATCATTTACTTCCTTTAGTCCTTCGAGGCTGTAAAACATAATGAACTAATGAATTTCAGTGGCCTCCTGGCTTATGCTTTCACACTTGTGAGTTTGTCTAGTGCCTGAACTTGTGAGTTGAGTTGGCTCTTAGAAGTTGTGCAAAAGGGCAAGTTCTGAGACACAGCTGCAGTCATGTGCTTATTTCCACAGGAAGGCACGCTCTTCTGTTAGCAGGGGGTGTCTGTGCTTCATTCCCTGGGTGTTTGAAGACTTAGTGAACTAATATTTACTATGCAGCAAGAGAATGGTTTGAATATTTCTGTGCCTGTTTAATTGAGATGTGGTGCTTTGATTTTTATGGCATTTTATGTAAGAATAAATCTAGCACAGTGCATGAGTACATGGATATTGCTGATGTTTCAGACATGGCATGACTATATCTCTTTTTATATCTGTTACAGTGGATTAAATTGCTGAAATAAAGTTTAAACTGCTCCATCAACAAAATTGAGCATTTTAGTTACATGAAACTATGTGAATATATATATATATATATATATATATATATATATATATATATGAAATTACCGAAGGCATGTAACAAATATTATCTTGAAGTCATTTTTGAAAAGGAGTCTTTTAATGTACTCAGTGAATAATCCTCTCTGCCTGAGAGCTACGGTTGTGTCTTGGGAAATATTCAGAGGAGAAGAGGAAATTATTTAGATTTGCAGCGTCTTGTCATGGGAGGTGAAGGCCTTTTTATTATTATTATTAATGTGATGGGAATAGTCCTATCACATCGTGTCTCTGCACAGAATCCTGAGAGCAACCTTTTCTTCCCATAAATAATTATAGTTCTGCTTTTTTAATACCTTCTACCATTACCCTCTCACCTCCACTGCTTTCCCTTGAGTGAGGCTGGCACTGCCCTCAGATGAGCATCCCCCGGTGCTTGGTGAGAGGCTTGGCAGGTGGGGTGGAGGCTGTTCCTTTGTCCCCATAAGACCCTGGGCTGAGCTAGGAAACAGGGGAGCATTCTTTTCCAAGTCAACTCCTCTCATATAGAAAGTGCAGTGTTTCTCATAGTATTTTTTCCCCTGGAGAAAGCATCTGGCCTTGTATTTTTTCCTTCCTCATGGGTCTGTTTATGTGACCAGAGCTCCTGGCCTGGGTCTCAGCAGGAGCATCCTGCATGGTTATGGTTTAGATCTAGAATGTTCTCCAGACATCTTCTGGGTTCAGAGGTGAGGCTCTGGGAAGGTGATTGGATCATGGGGGAGCAATATGGGTCAATGTGTCAGTCTACTGATGCATTCAGGTGCCAGTAGGAGGTTGGAGGTGGGTCGCTGGGGGTTACCTGGAAGGATGTGTTTGTGTCCTGGGCTCTTCCCTCCCCTCTCTGCTTCCTCGCTGCTGGGAGGAGAGCAGCTGTCCTCATTAGGCTTATCTGTGCACTCAGTGGTACCTGGGTCCTGGGCTGGGCTAGGGTCCTGAACCAGACAGGCAGGACCTGGCTGTAGGGGGCTACTGTCCTTGTGGGGGAGGCTGTCAACAAATGGTGATAGATAGGAATGAGGCTAGATTGGCTGCAGTGGTGCTGGGAAGGAAGCGCAGAAGTTGGAGAGTTTCCTGAGGGATCTCTTCTGGCTCCCAGTTCCTCGTCTGAAATTCTGCCTGGGTGGAAGCCAAGACATGACTCAGGCAGTGCGTCTTCTCTGAGTCCCCCTTTCCTGTGTGTTCTTGCCCTCCTTCTCCTCCCTCTTTCTCCCAGGACTTAGGTGCTGGGCCCCTACCAGTATCAAAGGGAGCATGGTTTATGCAAACTATTTGGTGATTGAAACAATGCCTACAAAAGAGCCTCCAGATAAAAGATGAAGATAATGGCAGAAGAGAATTTTTAAAAGATCAGAATCAAGTTCCATAGCAATCAAATGAACTTAAGGTTTACTTTTTAGAGTAAAAATCCAGAACTTCTTATACTTAGTGAATTTTTTCTGTGTTCTTACCCCAGGACCTTTGTGCTAGCCACACCTCCTTCCTGGAACAGTCTCCTTCAGATATTTATGTCTTAAGAGTTTTCAGGTCATTATTTAAAGTGTTTTTTTTCCAGTGAGGCTGCTCGTACTTTCCTATTTAGAATTATGTCCTTTAACAAGCACTTTGTGGTAGTTGAATACTGTGATCTCTGTTATGCTCATTCTCTCTCTTTCCACTGTTTTTTCCTCCTCCATAGGGGAAAGCTCCATGAGGCCAGCAGTGTTTGCTCATGTTCACTTCTTCATCCCCTGGGTTTAAAATAGCATCTGACACAGACTAGTTGCTCAATAAATGTAGTAGAATTAATGAAAGATTTTTTTTAAAAACTAGCCTATTCCTTAAGTAGAGACCTTTAGAAAATTCTCACAAGGGACTTAGACACAGGGAGAGGAGAGGTAACTAGTTCTGGCCCAGGAAGGAGGAAGGTATGGTCCAAGCAGCAGGCAGGGTCTCTTGAGAGGGAAGC